>JAWLRI010000333.1:4073576-4095801 GCA_034781795.1 Crypturellus tataupa | reverse complement strand
CAGGGCCACCTAGAGCACATGGCACAGGGCAGCATCCAAACGGGTCTTGAAGATCTCCAGGGAAGGAGACTCCACAAATTTGGGATGTTCTTTGCAGTTCCCTTTTGCAGTACGGTGTAGTTAAAGTTTTGTTATAAAAAAGAGCAATACATTTGTCAATCAGCTGTTTCTAATCTGTCATCAAAAGAAACCCAAAGAACTGAGGCCAAGTTTTTATTAGGAAAGAACACGTACTCCAAGCAAGGTGTGTGGATTTTATTGCCTTTTTATGCCATAATAAGTCACTGGGTGGGAGCCAACATCATCATACTATTGTAAACTTCTTTTATTTGGGCTATGTTTACCTGCTGAAAATCTAATAATAGTATTAATTAGATCATTGACTTAAACAATGAATACCCATGGGACAAGTCATTTCTGAGGATGTGTTTGAAAGGAAAAATCTTGAGCATTAACAAAGAAATAAATCCGGAATCCTTCCAGTCTGATCTCCAACAGCAAACCAAACTCTGCTGTTATGGGAAGTGAAATTCCTCATCTCATTTACAACAGGGCAGATCCAAGCTTGTTGTCTGAAAATAGACAAACTACTGGCATCACTGCTATCAATGAGTGCAATCATTTCAGCAGCAGAGGATCTAGTGCAATATCTGTCCTTAGTGGTAGGTAAGATCACCATAGAGATAAGATGATGGAATGAGATGCGTTATGGTATGAATGTCAGGTGGAGAAAGGTGTGTACAACATATTTACTATTTTAGCCTGAATAAAACCTCTACTCATTCAATCAGGGATCAGTTTAGACCTGAAACATGTAGGTTTCTCCTGCCATGGATCCTAGCTATTTGCACTTATATTTTAATCTCAAATCCTATTTGCATTTATGTTTTAATGCTTTCACATATCTATCATTTGCACCTACAGCACTCTTGAGCATTGGGTAATATAATGCTTGAGAAAAAAGAATAAATAACAAATACTTACTATATTACATTGCTGTCTGGAGGGCCCAGTATTTGGCCATATATGCACTATGCTTGAGTGAACACTGCTCAAATAGTGCCAAAAACACCCTGTCTTTATTCTGAAAGATTTCATATTAAGGTGGAGTTTCATATTAATAATAGTGAGAGATCTTGATCTCTGAAATCCCGAATCTACTTGTAAACATGGATGTTTACTCAAGAATTGGTGTTTTAAAGTATTTTTTCCATTTTATGTGTTCGTTATTTGCTGCAAGTGACATTTCTGTGTACCTCAAATGACCTCTGTGATAGTCATTGCTTTGTTTGTGCTATTTATGTTGCTGCTAGGTTGTACTTACAAAAGCTACGTTCATCTGGGACCTCCTGTTTTGTCTTCTCTCGCTTGGGCTCTATTTGGGCTCTATTTGAGGTGTCCATCTCATTTCAAAGCATCTACCTTAAAGCTAGACCCTTTGTGTCCCCAGTGCTTGTCACGTGGATTAAAAGTGGTGGGTTTTACAGGAGCCCTAGAGGTGGTGGGAAGGCAGGGAGAAGGCAGAAGAGATTATCCCGAGGGTGGAAGACGACATTGTGTTCTTTCCTTGTATCCATGAAACTTGTGGAAAGCTTCTCACAAACAAGGGAGGAAATCGTATGCTAGTGTGTTCCTTTCATGAAGGAGAGCATTATAATAGCAAATTGTGCTGCAGTCAAAGCTGGGGAAAATCTTAGAAGTGTTTTCTCTGAAATGTTGACAGCTAAATGTAATAATAAAGGCCTAGACTCAAGTGCGTCATAGCCTTCCTTCTCCCATTTGCTGTTATGTGGGAGTCTGGAGCAGTTTGTTATTTGGTGGCCTGTTTTCTACATTTCATCTAATGACTGGAAAGAAGAACCCTGTTTTTATTATTACTGCTGCCTTTGTAAAACTGTCAGTGGATTTAACATCAGCTGCTATCAGGGACATCTTGCTAGCCTGTCTAGGTGCAAGGAGTGAAGTTATTTCTCACATTTAGGGTTATAGAACTACACTCAAATCCCCTTCTCTCAGCCCCCAGAAGCTATAATCATCCGTTTGGATCAGATGGGTCTTGAGAAGTTGTCAGTGCTTCTGTCAGTCAGAGGAGGTCGAGGAGGATACATGAGGGATAGAGGAGCATTTGTGATAGTACATGTGTCAAAGTCTTACTCTAGGGCCTGGACTCAGTGAACAAAGCTGCTCCTTCTTTATTCTTTTTTTAAATATTACTCCCTACAGGGAGCTTTATTCCCTAGCCAAGCAGCTTGAGAATGAGAAAGAGAATTTAATAGCTCCCAGCTTCTAATCCCAAGGCTGACAGACTTACGGTGTGTCCTTGAGCAGGCCTCTGTGACCTCAGTTTGCCATTATAGGGAGAATGTACCCTATATCTAAAACCAGGATCAGTCTTTGTCTTTCTCTTAAGTGTTTTGTAAGGAAAAGATTACTTTTTAAATTTTACTAGAAGTTTGTATTTCATAATACTACCAGTGGGCAAGGACTCAGCTTGTCCTAAAGCTTGTGCCTTCAGTATAACTGATGGGACTGAGGATGGGAATAAAGACATAACTAAAACAAAGAGGTTCAGCTGTAACTTGCCTGCTGGTTGACGTAGGCATTCTGATTTTCCCTTAGTTTTTTGCCTTTGCTGTTGTTGTTTGTTTGTTTGTTTGTTTCTTCCTTTTACAGGCCTAAGAAGCTTTGTTGAATATCACATTCTCTTGGAAAAGGGCAGTGGTCACAGATCTCATCTCTGGCAGGGAGAGGGCAGATCAAGAGAGAGACAGGCTCCCTCTGAAGAGTTATCAGGCTGCTTTCTCTTTTTAGTTTGTTTTTAAGCATTTCTTTTAAAAGGTGAAGGATCAGGCTCTGTGTTTGAGAGAGACACTTTTCTTCTCCCGTTACAAACCCTACTGCTCTGTCAGAGCGTCACTGCTCAAGAGCCCCACAGCATCACGAAGAGGAGCCAGCAGCTCCTGCAGCGAGCGCAGGAGAGCACAGCAATAGCCTTGTCTCAAGGGTGCCAGGAGCAGGTGCTGCTGGCTTTAAGCCTCGGGTACTGGAGCCGCCTTGTGAGGAAGCCATGGACTGAGAAACCACTATAGACCACTTGCCACGGGCTCCTTGGCACGGCTGCCTTACAGCTCTGCCCCTTTTGCTTTCTGCCCACATAGCTACTCTGGGTGTAGGGGCCCCTTCCCGCAGGGACAGAGAGGTGCAGAACAAGGGGTATCTCTTTTACATGAAGACGTAGTAGTTATAGCAATGGGTGCCTCCCTTTGCCTTTCATGTTCAGGTAGGTGCTGACATTATCTGCTTGGATAAGTGGGCTCCTCCCACTACTGCAGCAGTCGTAGAACCTTCAAACTCCTGGTTTGTAATACCTACTTACTGGCCCTTGTCTTGAAATTACATTGTGACATTAGGGCCAACATCTGCTCTTACTTTTGGGCATACAAGAATTTTCCTAACTGAAATATTTTAACACAGGCACAAACTTTGGATTTCTTTTCTTTTTTGCTTGTTTATCTTCAGTCCAAGCTTAAAAGTGGATAGTAGAAGAGCCTCTGACTGGCCAAGAGGAATATTTCTGCTCTTCTAGATGTAGTACCTATGAAGATATTATTGACTCTTGTTCACTGTCTTTATCTTCTTCACTGTCTTTATCTTCTTGATAAAGACATTCATTGATGGATGCTGTAGCCATTGCACTTTATTTGCCCTCTGCATATTTTCTAGAAGAATCCCATCAGGAATTCCCTATTTCCTTTTCAGCACTCCTGATTGTAGCTTGCTTCCAAATTCGTAATTTCTTTTCAGTATGTAATCTTTTGATATGGCATCTTCTTGTACTTTAAACCTTTTCCTGGTGCCAGTGGGAACACGGCTGATGAGAGAGGCTCTTGGCTTTGTTTGGGAACATTCGTGCTGCAGCTGCAATGGCCTGGCTCCATCTCATTCTTCCATTTGCTCTAGTTGAGAGCTGCTCAGCGCACTAGACTCCTCTGGAGCTCAGCGAACTCTGAGTTCAATGACTGTAGGGGCTGGCAGGCAGATCATACCTGAGAGCCACATCAATTTGTGCAGATCATTCAGCAGTGACTGGAACTTGCCGTCTTTTGTCATGCACATGCTGACTTCATTAAGCAGAGAAAACAACTTTTGCTGCCAGAGAAACTGTCCATCCTTTCTCCAAAAATAACTGATTTAATGCACACAGAAGCTTTTCAGAGGAGAGGGATGAGCTAATATAAATGAGCAGCAGATTTTTAATTACTTCAGGGATGGATATTGAACAGTGGGTTAGCTATAGGAAAGCAAAGTTAAGTTACGGGTGAGATTGTTCCCGCTGTGCTCACATCGCAGTTGTTTGTGTGAAGGGAAGCACTGAGTGACTGGAGACCAGAACTTCATCAGTGTGCCCAGCCAGAAACTAGGACCAATCCAGAGTACCTGTGTTAACAATTAGAAGGGACAATGTTTGGAGGACGTAATGTTTTCAGGATAAAGCACATACTCACATGTTCTATTGTACATTACTTAATATGTCTAAGGTAGAGACCCTGCTCCGAGATACTTCCAGTCTAAATGGACAAGATAAAGGCTGATTCTGAGACATTTGACAGGAGGATTTGATTAATGGGCAATAGGAGAGGAATGACAGAAACCAGCAAGGAGCCAACTGAATAGTTCTTTTAGTTGTACATAATGCGCTATAGCTAGAGCTGAAATGCACTGTAGAGGAGAAGGTGCAGACTTTTTCTTCACCTCTCAGTCATGTATGCAAATTCATATAGTTAGGAATAGTGCTCTTAGAGAAGGTCAGAAATGTGGAAAGAGCATAAGAAAATATGTAAAATGAAAAGAGGAAACTTTCTCATTTGAAACACGTAGAGTAGTTAAGGACTAAACCTGCACTGCCCTTCTGTAAGTCGGCAGAGCCATGACCAGCACTGATTCGATGCACCCCAGTCTTGCCAACTGTAGGATGAGAAAGACTTTTCGAGTCCTTATGCACTGAAGGAAGATGTTATTGCAACTCAAGGGCATTTAAAGGGTGCACTGGCATTTAAAGAGATGGGTTCAGAGGTAAATGGCAAAGAAAGAGGGTAAATCTTAGAATACTTTTCTTCCTCAGGTGTCTGTATAAACAGAGAAAAAAAAAGCGGGGGGAGAAGATTGAGTCAAGTTAGTTCAGCAAAGTGAAACATTACTCCTGCTGTAGCCAAGGTTGCTATTTGGATGCTTACACTACTAGATCAGGAGAGGAATTATTACCTCTGCATGTTGTACAGCTCTTGATCTGCCAAGCAGCAAACCGAATCCCCCGAGCATTTATCCCCAGGGGAAGGTATGAATAAAAAACCACCTGCAGTTTGTTCTACTTCCTTTTGCCATTTGTTTTAGAATCCTGGCTGCACCAGCAAGTGTCACTATGGTCTTTGCTATATAGGAGCAGAGATGAGAAAGTGAGTTTTGGAGCAGGGAAAGGAATAACCTAGTAATGATCATCAGTGTGGGTTTTGCCATACATCTCTCTAGAGTCAGTAACCCTGAGGGGCCATCTCCCTGTGTTTCTAATAGCAAAGTGACCTGAAATTACTTGTTCAATCTTTCACTCTGGAGGCATTTCCCTAGTAGGAACGTGTAACAAAATATAATCATTTTTCTTTCTTTGTTCTGCTGGGGATGATTGCCATTTGTAATAATCCTGGTTTAATTTTCAAGATTGTCTATTTGCTAAACCAGATTTTCAAATTCAGCTTGTCAGTTTTTTATATTTGGGACTAGGGTGTTCATTGGGACATATTGCTAGTTCTCTAGATATGAATTAGAAAATGAAATATTGATTAACTTCTTAGAAAAAGGAATAAGATGAAATCTATGACAATAATTTTATATCTTCTCTGCTCTTTTCATGGTGCTGAATATTTTGACACCATTTTCAATATATTTGATGTTAGATGGGGAGGTGTGAAAATAGAAATACATTGGGGAAATGGAAAAACATCAACATTCTTGTTACTGAAACAAAACTAAATTATTATGACAAATATTTATCATGAATATGGAAGGGAAGCAGGATTGTGGTTTTTACTCCAATTGCCTAGCAAGTTTATGTTCCATAAAAAGGAAATTCAGTAGCATGCCCGTGACATTGAAGTGTTCAGCCCTGAAACCAATTTTATCTTCAGGCAAAATACAGCTCGTTAAAAATATTTAAGTACATCTCTCCCTTCCTTACCTAAATATTTACTTTTAACTCTTTATATACTGCTGTTCCAAGTCATCACAGAGTCCTAAAAGTTCCATCTAAAACGTCTATTACCGCCTGTATATGGGAGATTGATGCCCTGTCCCCTGGTTTCCCAAGGGACAAGGATTCCTCCTGTGTTTCTTAGCCTGGTGCCCTGCACCATTTTCTCCACCTTGGAGAGGGCAGGAGTGTGAGGAATTGGACACAGGAAGCATCAAAATGAGCCCCCTCCCACGTGTAGAATTTCCATAGTATTTTCTTGTCGAGGGACGTGGTCAAGTCTGACCTGGGCATGTGGCTTGGCTTTCTGCCTGGTGGCAATTCAGGGAAATGGAAATGGAAATGCACAAGTCCATCCATTCTTCCTTTTAATTCATTCCTTCTTGTTATAGCCATGAACTGATGCAATTTTGCCTTGGCTAAGTAGACTGCTGGGAAACTCTGACAACAGGAGGAATGACTAACTTCAGGGAGAAGAATTAGAATTGTTGTTTTTCTTTTCTACTTTTTATTCCTTTGCTTAGAAATATACCCCTTTCTCATTGCTTGTGGAGCAAAATCTGGCTGTTCTTTGATACCTACCTTGGGACAACAGATACATAAAATACAGCATTTAAATAAGATACACCAAGTTTTCCTTTATGTGGTGGAAGAGTTAAATTGAATAAATTTTTCTCCCTTCCCTTTTTTATCAGCTTGCCTTCTCTTATAAGAAAATGGATTGTTGTTATAAAAAGCTATTTCTATATAACAAGCTTAAAGCATGAATTCATTGACATTATGGTCAATTTATGGAATTCATTTACTCAGGGGGTCATCAAATTCTGGCTGCTTGTCTTAATAGGGAAAAGGCTTGGTAAAATTAGAAGTATTAACAGAGAAGATCTCCAACTGACTCCCTGAGTCTCCTCTCCTCCCCTATAGGCAGATATTTGCTCACTACAACCTTGCCTGTTTTAGTGCTGTTTATGTTAGTGCTTTGAATGAGCAGAGGTCAGATGATTGGCCTGTGTCAAACCTCTGAAACCGCAGCGATTCTGACCTTTATTTTTTTTTTTTTTAATGCAGTTCTGAGCTGATAAGAGTTAACCTTTGTATTGGCATACCGAAATGGGTTTAAAGTCCCAAGTACATTGGCACTTTTCTCTCAGGAACAGGGCACAATGTCAGTACCACTAGGTATAATGTGCCATTTGGCTCAGCGTATATGACTATCCTGCTCCCAACATTGCATTTTTTTTTTCTGTGTTAAAGATTTGTTTTCCTTGTTGGGTTGCAAGTCATAGGAGTGTCACAGCATTTCTAATTTTTTTACCACCATATTTTCATAATGTCTGGCATGTAACCTTAGAAAAGCTGCAGAAAACGAAGCCATGTTCCTCAGCTATTCTGTGCTCATTTGGCAGGCTGGCTAACTGTTTCCTGACTTATCCCTCCTCTCCTAGCCCCCCAAGGCTCCTTGGCAGCTGTGGCAGGCGCTAAGTATGTATTTCCCACACTTCCACGGTGAAGTATTAAGGTGAAAAAGGCAGAGGGAGAGGAGAGAGATAACTCATCCTTTCTCTGTGTGAAATAACTCTGAGATTGGCTGAAAAAATCTGGTTAGCTGGCACGGGCAAACTCAAACATGCTGCTTGCCAGCTATGGCCAGCTGTACGTGTGCCGCCTGCTCAGCCATGTGCTGCGCGGGCAGGGGCGACGCGTGCTGCGACGCGGGCTTGAGATGCAGGGAAGGGAGTAGCAGCCAAACACAACACTGAGAGTCACAGATCTTCTTTTCTGCTTGGCTTTTTTGCTTCGTTGGGGTCTTGTTTTCTCTTCTTCGCAACCTTAAATTTATAGTAGCAAAAGCCAGGTACTTAAGTCTATTTGTAAATCTTTACACACTAAATATTTCCTAGCATTTCAGAGCATGTCTGGATTGTTGCCTAAAATCTTGCTTCAAGCTTAGCACCCCTTACACTGACATAAGGGTGTCTGTAGCAGACCTAGCTAATTCACTTATACTGACATGAAACTATCACCAGTGCCAAAGACACCAGAAGTGTCATTGGTCCTACAACAAATTCGGGAAATAAGCAGGGTGCAAATTAATCAATATCCTGAAAAAATTAAGCAAACTGTAGGCAAATGCTGTTCAACAGACAGAACATGTGAAAATTTGTCAACTCTCTTAGAGGCTTAGAGTGAGAATCCTTAGTATTGGTAACTATTGAAATAAAGAAATATAATAAAATTAAAGATATATTCACAAGAAGTACAAATACTGTAGCATATCCTTCAGAGTGTAATGCCAAATGTGCTATTTCATAGCTGGAACCCTTTTTAATTACAAATTGATACTTCATAAGATGCTTTAATCATTTTTCATATAGAAAGCAATGTTATATCCATTTGCTACTTAGCAATCTTAGCAATAAACACACTAGCAGCTCATTAAACACCTCTAAACTAAACTCACCAAGCTAAACACTTCTGTATTACCTAGGAGTCATTTCATATTTTAAATAGATAAATGGGCCCAGCATGCCTAAGTGACTTATATAAAGTAATACATCATGTCAACTGCATCTGTGGCAAGTAAGCAGAGTGGCAAGTTATCTCTGCAAAATAGGGAACACTAGTAGATCTTCATAACAGCAACACAAAGACTACTACTTCTTGGTTTTTATTATTTATTTATTTATTTTATCACAAACCCGAGGAGTGAAGAGTAAATTTGCTCTTTAACTGTATTGGTTCTTTTTGACTAATGCTTAGAGGACTGTGTCACATGTAGTAAATTACTGCAAGAAAACCCCTCCAAGGTAACAAGTGCCGAATAAAATATATTAGCCAATAAAAAAACTATTAGAAAGCAAGTCCTTTTGATGTGATTTACAATAAGTTGAAGTTACAAAACAGCAAATGGGAGGAAAAAATGCATCATGAGAGCTGAACAGGATCACTGTTTTCACAGCACATAGTGGAAATGAAGGAAAAGCTGTAAGCAGATATTGGTCGTGGCATGTTAGCATCGTTTCCTGGAAGAAACACTCCAGCATCTGAGAGTGTAAACCCCAGTGAAGCAAAGAGTCCTATTTATTGTAGTCAAAAGGCTTAGATATAGAAGCCATTTTCTAATTGCCTTACTCTGCTTTCCACTGCACCATGTGCATCAAAGGGGCATTTTATGGCGTAAGCTACTGTCTGATGTAGATAAAAGCATGATTAATTAATAACAATTGATAGATTAACAATGTCTAATAGCTGACTGCTGCTCAGAAGTTGCTACTGGCAGTGAGGTGGTTGAGTTCAAAACTCTCATTTGCTTGCTGGCGTGCCATGAAGAAATAGGTACCTACCTGGGCTCATGGGTGACTCTGATAACATCCTGGTACCTCACTCTTCCACCTGAGGAAGGGGAAATGCCAATAATATTCTCTGCAAAGGGAGAATTGATGAGAAAAGCTATTTAATGGGTAGATATCATTAAAAAGGAAAACATAAGTATTAATTTCAGGACCCATAATAGATCCAAACACAAAATGCTAGTGTTGACAAAGGCGATCTCTACTGCTATGAAGCAAAGGCTATTTTCACAATAGCTTAGAAGAAAGAAAACCCCCAGAGGAGATGCAGATAAAGCTTGTGCATAAATAGCATGTTAGCTTGTTTTCTGGTCCAGGGTAGATAAGTTTTTTCTCTTTGTACATTCACACCCACAGAAGAAGAAATCTGAAGGCTGGTTTGAAGAAAGTTATATAAACTCTGTTAGGAGATTACGTGTGGAGACTGGGCGGCAGGGAGAAAAGGAGGGCAAAAACCTTGTCACATTCAAGCAGCCCACTTTGTACTCCAGGAAAGGCAAGTATCTTGCATTTGAAATTAGTGCCATGCTACTTGAATAAAAAGAAGATAGCAGGGTTTGCTGCAAAGGAAAGCAGCGAAATAAGTAAGCTATATATTGAGCTGCCTTTTCCATTTACATGCTGTGCCATTTTATAATGTAGAAAAATACTGCTACAGCTTTGTAATTAAGTGATTATTTTATACATTCATCTGCTGTACAGCCTCTGTATTACATTACATGACTGATATGCTGATGATTTGAATTTATATTAAAATATATGAGGGACAGATTGTTGTTAGTATATGAGAGTTTCAGAAAGAAAATTATGTTTCTCTTAAAATCTGCTAAAGCTAATCATTTTTTTCTTTTTCCTTATGAGAGCTGTCACCTGACACAGGGACCTAAAAAAAAAAAGGAAAACATATTTCTTATTGAAAAAATGGAGCAAGGGGCATTGTCTTCCCAAGCCAGTAGTACTAAGAAGGAAAGTGGAATGATTGCCTCAACCACTGAGCAGAGAAGATGCTCTACAGGCAGGGTCTGCTCACAAGATAAAGTCCAACAGTTCTGGGATGGCAGAATGCCACCTCCTCTGGTCCAACAGAGGCTGGAGCTGCCACCTGAGCTGAGTGTCATATTGCAGCTCCTGGAAAGGACGGCAATGGCAGATGGCAGGTTTAGAGAGGCGCTTACTGAGAGCTGCTCTGCGAGGCAGCGTCCATCACAGCCTTGCTCAGAGCAGTGCAGGGCAGCACTGCGTCTGTCAGCAGCGCGGGCTTTCTTGACAGCAGAGTTGTAAGGAGAGACAGAAATAAAAGTAAAAGTGAAGGGAGAGCAGGGAGAAAAGATACAGTGAGAAAGATGGGGTCTCAGTGACCAGTGCTACAGTCTTGACACATCTGTCTGTTTAGTGCCTAGCTCTGCGGGTTTGTGGACCTTCCTTGGGAGATACTGAGGGTTGGTGGGAAGGTGCTAAAGTCTGTCCCAGAACGCTCTTTGCTCATTCCCAGGGCAAGGTCTTCAGACTCTGAGCTAATGAGAAATGACCCTTCTTACCATCTTAGTGGATATTTGGGAGAGACTATTTTATCACAGTCTTTCCTCTGAATAATGTCACATAAATAAAACAACTGGCCTTCCTGTCATCCCCAAGAGTGTAGGGTGCAGGAGAGACCTGCAATCTCATCACTTAATGAGAAAACTTCAAGAGATTGTATCAAAAGTATGTGGAAGACAGGTTGTTGAAGTAGATGGTTAAGCTATTATTACAATGAAAATAAATGATGAATTTAGAAATCTGATGAGTAAAGTGAATATAAAATCCAAACTAATTTTAAATCTAAAGTGTCTTAGGAATAGACCAATTTTTAAAAGTGGAGCAATCTACCACCTAGAAAGTTCAATAGAAGATGTAACATTCAGCAGCATAAACTTCATACTCTTTATAGGCCACATTTCTTGTATTGCACCAATTTGTTAAGTTGTGTCTCCTGATTGCATGGGAAAACAATGTGCAAAATATTTTATGATTGTGAAGGAAGCCTGAGATGATGTTAAAATAACTTTTGAATGGAGTGAAAGAGATTATTACTTCAAGCTCTTTTTTTAGCTAGTCACAAATCCCAGTAGATGAGGCAGAATGGAGCGTGAAAGGATCATTTAACTTCAGTGGAACATTGGCTTCAAATTGTTTCAACTTGTCATGGTGATTACTGGGCGCAATACACATTTCCTTTTTCCTAAGACATGGAGGGTTAGCCTTGCAGGTAAATCAGCTAACCTGAACTGAGAAATGTGAACTTGATACCTGACTGTTGTTCAAATTCTGTTTTGTAGCCCCAAGAAATCATGCAGAATTGACATCTGTAATTATATCTTCTTATGTAGAGTCATAAGACATTATGAAATGATATTGTGGAGTTGCTTCTGACAGGCCCTTTTCCACAATTGCTCCAGTCCTGGGACAAAATGTCTTGTCTTCTTGATATTTTTGAGTGCTAAATACTGATTCTGGCTGGGAAGTCATAGGGCAGGGTTGTATGTCTCCAGCTGGCAGGGAGCTTTTTGAAAACTCAGAAGAACCATAGCAAGAGATGAGTAGTGAAGAGAGTGGCTCTGTATGTCTGTATATAATTTGCCTGTCCAGACTGCAAAGTCACTGTGTGTTTAAATGATGCAGTAATTCCAAGAAAGAAACAGGCTGAAATGTAAGAATGTGGAAAGTACTGGGGTTATCTGAGATGCTGCAGAGCAGATGTGGAATGAAGTAAAATAAATGATGTAGCAGGGCAATTGCTGTGGTTCTGCCATTTACATTGTAAAGGGTTTATTATATCTGGTAAATCCAATACACTGTGCAAAGCATGCATCACAAAGCTTGCTATTCCAAACACCTAACTGATTTGAAAATTTTATTTGAATTTTTTCATATATGAGATATCTTGACATAGAGATAATCATTTTCATCTGTTTTAGAAAGGAAAAGAATACAGAAAAAGTGTGTTAGGTCAACTGAACAGTGAGAAAACAATGGGACAAGTTGGAGTTCTGTCTGGCTCTTCAAAAGCGTGGTGAAGAGTGTGAGCCAGATCTTTGTCTCCTTGAAATTGAATCAAAGTTATAAAAACTGCTATCAGCAAAGCATCTAGCTTGCCTTTCATTGCTTATCAGACTTAGAGCCACGGAGGAAACACATGCAACAAAGTATAAGATTTGCAAATGACTCTTTGGAGATAGACATTAGTAATTTTGGCAATTATTGACTGCTGTTCTAAAGAAACCCTGGTAACCATCCTCACTCCCGGTTTGATATATTCCTTTCATCTCTGAACAGAAGGAAGTGTGATATACCAAGTGTTTATGCCCTGCTGGCATTTCCCATCACAAGTGATAAAAGGAGGACTGACAAATACAATGGGATCCTGTTAGAGCTACTGCCAATATTTGTTGACATCAGAAATTGGATAGCAACTTTACTTGACAAGGAGAAAACAAATTCCCTTGGAATATTGCTGTCAGTGTGTGTCCAGTCTAAGCTTTGCCATTCAGTTTGTTCTGAACTGCATTAGCTCCTACATCCTTGCTCTGTGCACTCAAGCTTTTTAGATATTCTTGGGATAGTCTTTACTTGGTCTTGGATGGTACAAATGGACTGGTTAGGTCAGGCTTCTCATTGCCAAGTCTGATAGAAAGTTTGCCGTTGCCAGGTAGAACATTAAGTAGTTTACACCTGAAAATGCAACAGGTTTCCAGCAAGTATGAAGATGCAGTTGGCATGTGAGACAGCTGGGGCTGAATTCAGTAGTAATCCAAATCTTGTGTTCATGCATGGATGCAAGATAGAACTGGAAATAAATGGAACTTCATGGTAAAAATTGGTCCTTGAACTGCACTATATAATGCTATGAAAAATCAAGACTTTTGGTCAAGTTGGATACAATTCAAAGATCATTTAAATAAGCCAGCTTTCTGTTGGTGCTGACTGAGAAAACTATTGAAGTGTTATTTGTATTGACAGTAGAGCAAGAAAAAAAATGCATTTGTGAGCTGTGATAGTCTTATTGGTGCATGACAGCATTGCCTTAAGGTAGAAGCGAAAAAAGAAAAACGTAGGAAACACAGTGAAATACTATAACTTTAGAATAGTTAACTTTCAAAATAAAGAAAGATCCTTTTGGGTATGTCTAAGTACATTTTTTTGTGCAAATTTAGGAGATCAATATTAATCTTTTGAAAAGCTTTTCATAGCACCCAGAAGAGAAAAATAGAGTTGGTTTTGAGTTTATCCTGGCTGTAGTTGAAGGTATTTTGAATCCTGTGGTTGGATTCTAGATTCAAAAATAGCAAAAAGTGTGTATAGGTAAGAATACTGGAACTAGAGCGACACAGATTGAATGACGGGGGAATTTTTGAGCTATAGAAAGTGTAGGCTCTTAATGGTAGGTCTCTAGAGGTCAGTGACATGTATGTGTGTTTTCCAGCAGAGAAGATAGAACAGACAGACGATCCCTGAGCAGAGTGGCATTTGCTAATGTAATTCCTTTTTACAGCACAGAGTATGTGTTTTAGAGAATCCTAAATAGCATACTGATATTGTGCCAAAAATGAGAATGATTGTTGTTATTCTCCCGTTGTTTCTAAACCGTTTAAACTGCGGCACTTTAAAGTTATTTTCTTACTTGCTGTGCATTTTGTAGACTTGGGGTAGCAATATGGTTGCATTACATGTTAACACTTGCTTACAAAATAGATTTGCAGTCGAAGTAGGTGAGGCCAGTTTTCACGCCAGCTGGAAGCAGGGATAAGTGTCTTGCCCAGTGGCCCTTAAAGTGAGATTGTTTTGTGATACATAAAGAATCCTTTCTACTTTGCACTTCTGTCCTGAAAATAATGAAACCTCCGTTCTCAGTGAGTGTCTCTCTTCAGTCTTTTCCCATAGTGGCCTATCTGATCATGCTGGAGTGTTCTTCATTTCAAACTGTTGCAGAGGTGAAACTGTCCTACAATTGCATTTAAAAAATTATTTAGGAAAATACCCTTTGGAATATCTGTGGTACATAGCATCTGCAGTAAATTCTGACAACCACTTAGCAAGGGTTATACATAACTGTCTGAGATCAGTTTTCATTGCCATCTGTTCTCTGAACAAGAGAAGTGAGCTAACTAAGGTAAATGCCGCGGCAGGGTAGAGCTTGCTTGTTGGAGCTCTGCGCTGTTTGCTCTGTTACTTTTGCTCCTATCTAAGATGTGCCACAGAGCTGATATTGCAATCAATGGTAAGTGTTTTCTCTCTTAATACGTACTACCTTTATAGCAGATTGGATTCCAGTATTAATAAAACATGGTATCTAACTGCAAGAATTAATTCAATACAAGAGATATCTGAAGATGTCAGGTAATTAGTCACCTTCTTTTTCAGATGGAAAGATTCAACTAAATTTCCCATTGATAGATTGCTGCCAGGAATACTGGATCAATAATGTAAAGTATTTTGGGATCCTAACAAAAGGCAAAGTGCTTAACAAAAGCAGTTGGCACTGTGGGTTTTGTTATAATACCTCTCAGTGAACTTGGCCTTCTGAGATGTAACATCCTACTTGCGTTCAACCCAAGGTCGAAGAGGCTGAACTAACTGACAGATCAGATACTGCCGCTTTCAGATTGCTCAGCGAGAAAGGAAACAGTTGATTCAAATCAACGAGAAACAACCTCAAGTTTCCCCAACCTGAGTTAGTAATAAAGAGATCATGCAAACCAAGCTTTAAACTGGGCATGAAGGAAGAACTTTAATTGTTTTGTATCTCTAGCATGATAGTATCCAGGCATCCAAACAAACATGAACAGAGAATCCTCCTGCCCCAAAGAGTATATGGGAGTTTTATACCACTAGCCTTCACCTGAAGATTGTCATGATCCAATTTAATTCACATAACTAGAACTGTGATGAAGCACAATATGAAATATAAAAAGGGCATTATTTTTGCATTTTGTGTTTATCAAATATTATCTCGCACAACTAGAAATTATAACCAACCACAAAAGCTGGTGTGGTCTACTTGCGCTCTGTTTCTACCCAGCTTTCCTTTCAGCTATGTTTTTTTCAGGTCTCATTAGGTATAGGTCAAAAATGAAGAGCCCTTATGTGTTTGGGTGTTGTAAAATAACAGGTCTGGCTCTCACTATCCAGGTTCTGCTTGAGAATTGCAAACAAGCAGCCTTTAGGTTTTCATGTTGCAGATGAGAAAAGTGGAACTTTTGGGGAAGACAGGAGTGAAAAAAAGCTCATTTAGAAATGAGAAAATGAGGCCTTGCTTTAGATATAATTCTTGTTAATTCAGTTTTATCTTAAACAGTTTGAAATGGGACAAGGGTAAAAAAATGCAACAGAGGATGATGTAGGCTGAATATACTGTATTACCTTTGAATCCTAACAGCTATTGCACTGAAACATGAGTGACAGTGTGACATGAAAGGTTCACGAGATAGGCCAAATTATTTTTTTTTTCCAAAAGGCCAATTCCATATTCAGGCTATACATAACTGTAGTTCTACAGTCTCTGCTGTGCCACAAACTTCCTGAGTGACTGTGGGAAATTAAATAATTCTCTAAGCCTGAACTTCCCATCTGTAAAATGGGAATGATAACATTTCTGGACTTCAGCAGAGGGTTATGAGGATAATTAAATTAAAATTGGAAAGGCAAGTGTGTCTAGGCAGATAATCTAATTGTCTACCACAGCTGAGGTGGCTTGGAGGTTGTACAGTCCATCCTCAAAACAGCGGGCCATGGGTCTGGGTGGAGAATAAGACAGTAGGGAAACTAGCAAACATTCTAAAATAGTGTCCATAATTTAAGCAAAATCGGACATACAATCTCTTTAGGTTTTGGATCTATTTAAGTCTCCTAGCAGTGTACATTTAAAGATTAGATGGGGCCCTAGATGTCAGGGCACTAGTGTTCCTTCTTCCAGTCCTCTGTCTGGTCTTTTTTCCTAGGTGGAACCATGAACTCTGTTGTAGTTTCATCTCCAGTCTCATCTCTGGCCCCATGTCCTGCTTTTCCTAGCGGGACTCCCTGAATGGTCCCTGGATCTAATTCACAGCCTTGCCTTGGCTGGAGCTATGGAAAGGCCATGTTGTCAACTCCCAGCTCTGCCCATCTTGCTTGGATCCTGTGGGCTGCATGCTGGTTGGTGAGGACGCTGCTGTGTTATGGTCACCCACAGCTTCTGGCTTGTTCCCCACACAGAGCAGCTCTGCTCATGCTGCTCCCTGCCACCAAAGTACATTTAGAATAACTGCATTAAATGAACTGACTCAAGTCAGATGTGATCGAGGACTAATAGGAGCTAATGGGCATAGGCTACTGAAGGAGAGGAGCCTATTTCCCTGAGTGTCAGAGACTAATAAAAGTGACATTTCAATTTGGATGACCAACCCTCAATTTAGGCAACAAGTGCTTCAGATGAATCTTCTGACAGCTACTGTGCTGTAATTAACTTCAGGATCAAATTGAAATGTTTATGCTATTTCAATAGTTCATTCACAGGATTTAAGATCTGCTTTGCCCTTCTGTGACTTCAGGGGAAACATTCAGCTGTATCTAGAAGTTTTGTTCTCTTGATCCACTGTTAAAACTAAGTCATATATGTATCATTTTAAGGGCTTGATTCCATTAACTCCCATATATCCCTTATTTCTTGATTTTAAAAAATGTACATTTTACTCTTGATAGATACATTCATTTCTTTCCCTCTGGCAGAACAAGCTGTACTCAGTACATGAAAAGAATCACCAGCATTGTGCATAATCAACAGGATTGTTAACCAAATGTAGTGGTTGCTCAAAGCAATGCATAGCCACTGAGAGCTATAAGGGCTGCAATAAGACCCAAATTTTTTGATGGCAGTAGAATTACACAGATGTTACTGAAGGAAAGGATGAATTTGCATAAATTTGACTTTCAGATGCCAAGTGTAGAGCTGGTAGTTTCAGTTAAACCAAACTGGAAGTGGCTGGTGGGTGCCAAAGATGGGCAGGTAGTGTTACAATGTCACAGGAGGTCCTTAAGAGTCTTGTGTGCTTCCTCACTGTTCCACTGCATGCCAAGGAGACTCAGGATTTAATCCTTGGAAGACAAACCTAACAAATACGTATTCTGCACCTCCCAAACCCAATTCTCTAACTTAATAGAGAAGCAACTCATGGATCTCTGAATTTTCTCTTGGTCACTGTGGGCTGTTTACAGTGTGGATCTCTGTGGCAGTGTCAGCACACCTGCGTGCATCCTAGCTGTGTTCTTCCTACAGAGCAAGGGGCACTGGAGTTGCCCTGTTTCCAGTGTCACTGAAATCTTGAGATGGGCTGGAAAATACTACAGTGTCCTCCCTGGCTCCACACCTGGCTCTCCTTCCAAAGGAAGCCAGGGAAGGAGGAAGGCAGAGTATATCTGAGACTCCAGGTTCTGAATTACTATAAAAATGAATAGCTCATTTCATGCTCAAGGGCTTCACAACAAAATACTTTTTTAGGTGATGGTTTTCTTCATTTTTAGTTCCTTTATATTTTAACTTCCCGATCAGTTGTCTTAGAAGATCTTGCTTCATCAGAAAAGAATGCGAGAGATTTATTAGCAACCAAAGAAAATAAAGTGCATTCTGTTCAAATCTCCTTGATGTTTCTCTGACCTTTGCTGTTTTTGTTTACCTGGCAGACTTCTTTGAAATGTCAGTTCTTACAGTTAACACCATTTGTATTAGCCACTGAGTTAATGAGAATGCTTGGTGTATGACTGTAATGTTGCATTGCCACTTCCATTCAGACAACAGAAATAGCCTTTTCTAAATCAGATATGTGGCCTGGAGTAGCTAATAGTGTTTGTGGTGCCCTTTATGGAGAGAATGCATAAAGTAAAAATCCTCAGACTGAACACTAGAGTTACATATGTGCGAGTGAATAATTGTACGTGTTGAATCTGGTGACGGTAGGTGATCTATTTTTCCTTTTGCATACCTTGTTCTCTCAGCTGAGGAAGGTATTATTGATAGGTCTGTCACAGTCATCTCTCAATCAGGTCTTTGTTGGTGACTCATTGTGATGGTTAAAAGAGTAAAGTGATGCTACTTATGCTAAATTCCAACTTTCTTTTTCTTATACCTTTCATGCTCCCTATCTCCTGCAAACTTCTTGTCCTTTGCTTATGTTTTCTTGAATTAAGGCCTGGCTTAGCACTGACTGTCATGCCTGGTTCTTCTTGGTACTCCCTCGGTAGAAATGAGGTCCTGATGAAACCTATGGTTTCAGTCTTCAGGACTTGATTCCTAATGCCCAGCCTGGGGTCTCTAACTATCAAAGGGCATGACTTTTAAATGGCATCATTTGGAAGTAAATCCATATCCCTTCTTTGGAGCTTCTTCTTTTCCATCTTACAAACAGCTCTGTTTGGATAGAGCAGTTCCATAATGTAACTATGAGGGTCAAAAAAGTCTATTTTGGGCAATGTTTTCCAAGGGGTGAAGCCACCAAATTGTCATATTGTGTTTTCTAATCTGAGCTGCCTTGGAGGAACATTGTCATCAGTGAAACCACTGTTGTTCTGTAACATGAAATGACAGATCAATACCAGCATTTTAATAAGTTCATTTTAATAAACACTGCCAACTTAGGCAGTTTTGCTATGCAAAAACTTGCCGGGCTTCCTAAATAGAACAGCTACTACTGTTCTTTCTGCTCAAGATCTTCTAAAAGACTGTGCCGTGATCAAACTCGAGCCAGAGGTACAATAAGAGTCATGTGCCCTCATTTGAGACGAGGTGGTAGCTTTTCCATGGGGCTAAGATGCTTCATCCTCATGTAAGAATTCAGCTGTAGTTGATCATGATGTCTTGTGAAGACACCGTGGCTTTCATAAAATATATGTGCAGAAGTCAATCAACTGAAGCATGATTTACTGTTGTTTTTAGTACAAGCAGTTAAAGGCATCCCTCTTTTCTACTAGTAAGTAATGTAAATGAGCAGAATATTAAATCCCACACTATATCCATTAGGAAGTCAAGCAGTTAAACAACCATACTCAGTTTAATCCTCAGAGCAGTTTAAAAGCTTTTCCATTATATTATTAACTGCACATTAGCAGAGAGTAATGCTTAATGGGAAAAGCCTTCACTATCCCAAAATACACAAATCTGGGTAACATAAAAATGTTGGCATGGCTTCAAAATATCACTGTGTGATTGCTACGTTTAAAAATTTAGACTCCACGAATGAGACAATCAGAACCTGTGGGACCTTCTATGACACGAGGTGTGCATGGCCACTTAACCATCACAAAATCACACATGAACAAAACACTAAACTCAAGTGATGCTGAACATGCCCGATCTGTGCATTTGCACAAGTCACAGCAGGATTATTTTGCTATCTGTGAAGAGCAGAATGTCTGGTAGATGTTTTCCAAAGAAAAGCATGATTGCTGAATATTTTCTTATTTCAGCTGAGCAAGACATAGCAGGGGAAAGGGGAGAGCCCCAAGCTGGTTTTGTTTATAGCAATGTCTTGAGAGCCGGAGAGTGGAAGCTCACCAGCCACAGAGCTCTGCTGAAGGAACCCATCAAGTTAAGTGTATCTTTTTATATTTTCTCAAGGACAGGCTTGTTGCTCGAGGGCTGTTGTTGTTGTTGTGTTTTCTCTCCAGTCTGTTCTTCATAAGTTGTTTGTAATGAGAGGTTGAAAGCAGCATGTTAGCATAGGAAAAAAAATAGAAAGGTACTTACTTACCTCAATATTGCAAAAGCACTTTTCTCCCTGCATACATACATCTTCCTACTTCTGGAGCAAATACTGCTCACAAAATGTGTGCATAAAAAGACTGAATTTCAGACATCCCACTCTCGTTTGAGTTGTTTGGTGCTTGTGTCCCTTAAATATTACCCTTGTTCTCAGTTTGATTCTTCAATTTCTGCGATATTTCGTGTGGAGCAGATAGATCATATTGCAAAGCCACTGAAGTCCAAAGCCAGTGTTGCCATGGGCTCCACAAACTTTCCTTAGGCCCGTATTAACCAGTATTATAAAGTTATTTGAATAAAGTGCCTGACAAGCTCTTAGAGGCAGTACATAATAGAAGTTAGTAACAAGTTTGTCACACTGATAAAATAATATGTTTGAAAAATCAAGGTCACGAATGATAAATACACAACTCCTTTCTGTCCGTTAAGCGAGGCAGTCTCTCCCGATAAATGCATTTTTTCTTTCAGTTCAAGGTAAATTCTTTTGTAAAAGGAAATCACTCTCCCTGATGGTCTTATTTTGAAACGTTTTCAAAGCTGTTGTTTAGAGACTGTGCATATGAAAGGCTGTCATAGCTAACGTGAGGAGTCTCTCTGTACCTCATTCATCAGTCTTAATCTCCCACTGCACTTTCTACAGCTATTTCTCCTCTCCAGGTGCTTCCCACTCCAAGAGCTGGCAAGAGCAGCAAGTGTTTCACAGGAAGCACTCCAGCTCTGTGGAGAAATGCTTGAATATACCACCAGGCTTGTGGGGTTTTTTTTGTTTTTTTTTTTTTTTGGGGGGGGGGGCGGTGGTAACACATGTAAGAACATGTGTTACCACCATGTACTAACTATGTACTAACATAGTCACAATAAAATAAATACAAAAATACTGAAAAGAAAAAAAATCAGAAAAGGTGGATTTTTTTAAGTTTCTCCTTTAAATACAATTTTCAGGCAACGTTGTATTTCAGTGGGTCGTGGTAATCAAAAAGGCAATGAAAAACTCAGAGCTTCTCCTAAACTCATCTTCTACATCAGCAGCGTAAAAAAAATTAATAGGCGAAAAATATTTAGGTTCCACCGAGATTTGAACTCGGATCGCTGGATTCAGAGTCCAGAGTGCTAACCATTACACCATGGAACCGCTTATGGACCCCTTCCCAATGGCTCCTATTCATCAAATCCTAAAAGAGGAAACCGGGATCCCCGTCCTGTTCCCGGGTCCTTGCTGCTCCCCCCGCTCTCCCCTCCCGCCCTCTGCGCACCCCAGCAAGCCCAACGAGCTCCGCCTGCTCCGAGGTTCTGCTGCCACCGATTCCCCTCTCTACAACCCGAGGACTGAGCTGTTCACACCGCACCCAGTGACTTCCCGCGCATTTTTACGCTCCCTTTTTGCTTTCACCCCTGCAGCCCGAGCATTCACTTACTTTACTCGAGAAGACAAAGTTAACCCTGGCAGGGCTTTGGTTTGCTTTTCCCGTTTTTTTTTTTGCCTCCTCCTATTAGCTGTCCTGTGCAGACATCACATCTTTTCACTTAAATAGGCACACAGAAAAAAAAAAAAAATAATAATAATAATAATAATAATTAAAAAAAAAAATAAATAAAAAAAAAGTGGCCCGCCCCGGGCTGTCCCGCTCGCCCCGGCCCCAGGACGGTCCTGATGGGCCGCGTCAGGCGGGGCAGCAGGTCAACCCCGCTCCGCGCTCCCGCCGCCACGAAAAGGCTCCGCTAGCAGAGGATGGTTTCGATCCATCGACCTCTGGGTTATGGGCCCAGCACGCTTCCGCTGCGCCACTCTGCTGCCCGCGCCGCTCTCCCCGCGCCGCCCTGCGGCTCCCGCCGCGCCGCCCCAGCGGCGGCCCCGCCCGCAGCGAC
>JAWLRI010000333.1:3979864-4063587 GCA_034781795.1 Crypturellus tataupa | reverse complement strand
TGTGCCACGTGCTCTAGGTGGCCCTGCGTGTGCAGGGGGTTGGACTAGGTGACCTCTAGAGGTCCCTTCCAACCTTAGGCATTCTATGATTCTATGATTCTATGATTTTTCAAAATTCAGGTATGGTGGTAAGGAAGGCAAGGGGAAATGCCCATAGCTGCTTTTTATTGAAGGTGGAGATAATGAAATTTAATGCCTAAATTCAAATTAGGATTAATAACCGATTGAAAAACCAGACAAATGACTGGTACCATGAAAACTTACTTGCCTTATAACCCTATAAAATGACAAGCATAACATCTGAAATTGGAAGCACGTAATATTTGTGCTATCTTTTTGCATTCCTAATGCAAACAGCTAACTCTTGGCAGGTTGCAAGTAAGAAATACTTTGTGAAGGGAAAAAAAAAAGAGTTTATTGGCTTTTATGGCATCTGCTTCAATCATGTATTTGTATGTGACATTGAGGAAAGTAGCATTAATTGTAGCCAAGCATGGATTGTCATCCAATTTTATAAACTGTGCTGATTCTCAATACCCTAGAAGAGTGTTACAGTATGTCTGTGTGTGCAGGAAACATATGATATAACACATTATTATTGTTGACCTGCTATGCTAGTTTCATTATTTATAGTTATTTAGACTTGTTTCCCAGACTTTAAACTGAAGTAAAATAATGACTAGAAAAATATGAAGCAGCTGGTAAAGTCCTTGCCTATCAGCTGGATAGTTACAGAATTGTATATACAGGTTTTCAATACAGAATGGTGGTAATAGATTTTTCATTTTACAACACAGCTTAAAAATATCCCACAAATGAATTGAAAAGATACATTAAAATAAAATAACTCCCAAATTTTGACTTAAAGTGACAAAAGCAGGGAAATTCAAAGAGAGGCTCCCACTTCTTTTCCCCTTATTGTGAACACTCATTTCACAGTACGTTGCAGTACAGAGGATTTTGCTTTGCTCTGAGATCCTTTCAACAGCTTAACACAATAAAGATGGAGCGACAACTTCAATTCAGAATTTCCTTTTTATTGATGATATAAAACCATCACATTTGTAACAATTTCTTGCAGAGTTTGATATATATTTAACTCTTCTATAGTACTTACAGTCCACAACTGACAAAAAAAAAAAACCTTCAGGAAGAAGGATAGGTGACATTGGTTTACATTTTTCAAATGCTATTAAATGAATTAGGAGCCCCAATTGCACTAACTTTTGGTAAGATTTGGATTCCTAAGTCTCCAGATGCTTTTGAAAGGGATAGACTTATTATTAATGATGAAACCAAAGAGCTAAATAGTGCAATGACTTGCACAAGATTACACAAGACAAATGGGATCAAATATTCCTTGTTTGGACTCTGAGCCTGGTTTTCCAACCAGATGCAAACCATGCCCTGTGCTGCTAAATGAATTCCTGCGTGCCAGTAACTTCATTTGGTTTAGGCAGCTGGCCTTTATGTTTGCAGAACAGTTATGGAAAGAAAATAAATTTCTTCCATTAGGCTCTGGTTGTACGAGATTCTGAACACTTCATCCGAAGTCAATGGTAGTTCTCTCATATCTCCGTTTCTTATTAGCAACTGTATTTTTGGTATAAGGCTAATTAAAGAGAGATGTCTGTTGCTGTTAGTGACCTTGGATCAGGCCTTACAATAACTAGGACCATTAAAGCACCAGAGATTAAAGACTGCTCAAGTTAACTGTGACAGAATATTTTCCCCAGCATGCACATGTTACTGAATGGGCATAACAGCAGATAGGGTGGAAACAACTAAGATTAATTAGATTCTGCTGAGCCAAATGACATTTGACACAAATTATACAATATCTGCATATGTTATTAAAACTATGAGTAAGTAAATGCCATTTCTCATTTCCATTTGCAACCCGGTCCATTTTGAAGCACGATAATTACATAGACATGACATCTGCGTTTTTTTTTTGCTCAAAATGTCAAGGGATGCAGATTGTTATTTACTCATGTTCTTAATTCATGTCCACCCCATTGGCTACATGCCCTTGTGGGTGAAGGAGCAGTGTTAAGTGTTGCCTGCATACAACTTTTGCATTGCACAGAACTATTGAGTTGGGGTTTTTCCCATTACCTTTACATATTGTGGCCAGCTTCCCTCTTTTCTTTTGCAGAGCCCCCTAGACTATCCTCTATCTTCCTTTTTGTTTGTTGGCATATGCCATAAAAAAAACAGTTTTATTCAGGCAGGTCTTTGCAGCTAGCAATACTTAAATGTGCTAAGCAATTATGTACTTTGAAAAATATGCCAAATAAAACTAAAATAAATAAAAAATGTTCTATTCTGGAGAACACATTAACATCTGTAAATTTAGAATTTAATTTGACTTTCACTGCTCTGAATGTTAAGCTTTATGTGTAATACTACACTTTTAATGACACTCTTCTGGTCTGAGAAAGAAACTACATTTCCCTCCCCGGGGAAGCTGGATCAGTGTTTTCTGTACTCGTCTTCTTGGGGCAGAGGTGAAATATACATTAAAGAATTATCTTTCTATCTTCTTTGCACAACATAGTTCATCCTAAAATCATTATTGTTAATTATATCTGCATTAACCATGATGCTTACATGATATCTCAAGATGGGAAAGTGCCTTCGAAGTCTGATTTAACCTATGATATTTTGCAGGTATGCATTTAGCGTTCTGCTCCAAATGTCACATAATTACCCATGAAGTATTTGTATCTAAATTGCCACCCCAACAGACCTCTGCAGAGGTCTCGAAGAAGGTTAGCAAAGATCTGCATTTACTTGAGGTGTGCAGCAGTCCTGCAGCAGGTTCAGGAAACGGGAGCAGCCTGGAATCAAAGAATAAATGAACCTGATGGACACGGGGTCAGAGAGGGAGCGAGAGGAAAAGGCAGTTTGTACAAGTGTGCTGGTGAGATAGCAATCTAGGTGTCTGAAGGCAAACAAGAATAGATGGACTATGACTGGCACAAACTAGACAGAATTTTACACAACTAGAAACAAAATACTTCCATCGGATCTCCTGTGTGAAAACCTCAGGAGCTAACCTCTGAACATCAAAATAAATGAGATATGCTCAAGCAATGTGATTTAGACACCTAGGAAGAAAGTCCAGCAAATTTCAATAGCATTTGCCATCTACCCAAAAAAGGCAGGTGATCCTCATTGCGGGCTGTGCACTCTGAAAGAGGCAAGCTCCAGTCTGCAGTGGGCAGCTGCCAGGTCCATATAGCTAAGAGATGGGCTGATAAGTCCTGCAACTAGCAAAGAGGAGACATTAGTAAGGCAGAGCATGAACTTCAATGTTGTTGGAAATCAATTGTTGAAATTAATTGTTCTGAATCACTGATGAACTGAATTCAAGTGTGAGAAAAGGAAGAAAGAGGGACGACCCCTGTAAAAATCTGTCCGTGTGAATAGAAATACTGGGCCTCCTGAAGCCTTTCCTCATGCCGTCTTGTCTTCTTTCTTGAATCACTGTAGCTCTGAACTGCAACACACCAGGAAGTTCTTAAATTCCCAATAGCCATCTCCAATGCCAGTGGAAATTCACAGGAGTTTTAATTAAGCCATCAAATTGTTGGCCACACTGGTATTTGCTACCTGTGTTCAATGAGCGGCTTAAATTCTTAGCTGTTGTGTTTAGCACCTACCTGTCTGTAACATTCACAGTCTTCAACAGAGATCAAAGGGTTTTTTTATGATTGGGTATCAGTGCATGTTGCTTAGCTTTGGGCTATATTTTCTCTTCTGTCATAGCCTGAGGCTATTCTTAGCTCTCTTTAGCTAGAAACATCCCCTTTGACCAGATCAAGTTATCGAAGAGTCTACATATGGCAAGGTTTAAGAGTGGGATGAACTCTTTGATACTGCCTGCACACGTGTCTTTCTCTCTGCCTTTCCGGGTGTAAACCTGCATGGAGTTCATTTTGCACTGAACAGAGAGAATATAACAGATAGGGCAGGTTGTGGAGAGGTAGAAGAAGAGAGAGGAAACATTAATATTTTATATTCATGCTTTTTTCATTGTGTGGAAAAAAAAGAGAAAAAAACTGTGGTCAGCTCTAGGTAGGGGCAGGTCAGGACTTCCTGGAGGGAGATCAGCTCAGCCCGACCGCACGGCAAACCCTGACCCCACGCTCTGCTTTCCCCATCTCTGCTGCAAAGTTTCAGCTGACCTGACACATTCTCAGCATCTCACAGGGCCACAGCTTCTGATCAGCCACTTAATATTCCCTAGGGACAGGCAGTATCTTCTTACTGAGAGCCCAGAAAGCTGGTTTTACACCTGCTTTGCCCCAAAGGTGCACAGTGGCACTAATAAAGTACTTCTTTTCTCTGTCCTAATAGATAAGTAGCTGCAAGGAAATCACATGGACTCACATATAGAAGAACACTGGGTTTACTTCTTTTTCTGCCTGCTACTTTATATTCCTGTTTTTCTGTTTCTATTTCTCTTTTATATTACAGTTTAGTCTCTTCCCCTTTTGGGGGGAAATAGATGAGTCTGGGCTCTGCACAATACATTTGCCAGACATCCCCACTGTTATTCAACAAGATAGATCTGTCCCTGATGGATCTATAAAATACCATGTTCCAAATAATAAAAATCTATTTATAGTTTGTAAAGTTTAATTCTGAGTGTTGAGATAGAGATAGGCAATCAGAGTTAGGCATCTGAATGCAGGACAGAATTATAATATAAATTAATTCTGTCCCCATTTTTTATCATTTTGTCTGAGTAATATTTAATTTATAGCAGGAACATTAGTTCTATTTAAAGATTAGCTGCAGAAGTAAACCTTACATTGGTTTAATTTGTAATATCTTGAAAACAGATCATGATTCAAGTTTTGTAGCTCAAATATGAAAAATCTTGTCCGTCACTCTTCTCCCCACTCTTTCCCCAGCCTCCCCTTAGAAAAACAAAGAGCTCTTCAAAACTTGAAGACAATAAAAAATTATTGCAGCCATCAATGATAGCTGCTGTCAGTACGTGCAATGCCAAAATCTGATGAATGTTTCCTGATGGTGCTTACATCATATCTCAAATTCTTCTGAAATTGCCACTAAATCAGGTCATGGTATGTGAGATTTGCTGTTTTGAAAATCACTGTATTGCCCTGTTGGTAGAAACTTGGTTTTCTAGCTTCAAAGAATGACTCCTCTGCTGTTTATTTCTCTAGGAAAAAGAAAATATGACTATTAGGAAAAACATCTCAAAAACCTAGTGACTCAGCTGAGTTCTGCTGTGCCATCATCACTTAACAGCCACCTACTGCATGGCAGTTGTTGGGGAATATACTGTTTTGTCATATGCTGATATATATAGGTATCTATAGTACTCGAGAGAGACTGCAAACCTCTTACCTCATTTGATCTCAGAGAGGAATTTTATTTCTGTTCTTCGTAGAACACCCCTATGTGCTCTAGTGATGCAACTGCTTTTATATGGCTACCTGGTCATAGGTTAATACCAGGGTGTAACCAAGGACCATTATTGTCTGCAGGTCTTGGGAACGTTGACTAGTTCTGATCCAGCAAATAATATTAATAGCACTTTTTGGTCTTGCTTACGTGCTGTGTTTCATCAGAGCAAGACGTTTCTAACAAGGGAATTAGTAGCAATGCTTGGCCAATGGATTGCCTGGTAATTGATGTAAATAGTTTGGTTAATGACTCTGCTAAACCAAAGTGGCATGTGATTGTAATGGAAATGCTACGCTGGTTGGAAAACAAGATATTAATTTAGAACATAAGGACAAGAAGAAATAATGTTGGGGGACTGAGTAAAGGGCATTCAGTTTCTCAGGGCTCATTTCCTTCTTCTGTAGTACTCCATTAACCACAAGATGCTGTCATGATTTTTAATGACCCTAATGTTTTTGCCTCAACAGCTCTGTCTGATAGACAATTCCAGACACCTGTGAAGGTCTACATGATTGATAGCATGTTGCCTTGTGCCTGCTTGGATTTCGTTCTTTTCATGTAAGAAACTCTTTGGAATCATCACTACGAAGGAAAAATTCTCTTCACTTGTTCTCATCATACTAAAAAGTGGCTGGAATAAAGACAAATTTGCACTGATGCTCCACATTTAATGGCACTATGTAATTTCATTTCTTTTTTTATTGAGTAACACTCTAAATCAATTTTCAAAGAGTGTCTCAACATGTTTTAAGGAACTTACTAGTGCTGAAGTTCCTAGATTTTTGGATGAGATGTTTAGATGATAATTAAATCTCCCATGACAATTTAAACCATCTTAGGAATATATTCTTCCCAGGAGGAGTTCATAGAGCTATGATATGAGTTGTAATGTACTAGCTAGGGAGCAACTTCTGTAACTGTTGAACATTGTGTATTTCTCTTCTGTTCTTTTTTTAAAATATAGTGCATGGTAAATGTATCTATATTTATAATGCAGTATTGTCCAGAATTGCCAATCAGGTGTCACAAAAATCCCGTTAATGAAGATGTCTCTGTGCTCTTGAAAAAGAAGAACGCAGCTGCTGTTAGTGAGTTGTCTGCAAGAAATCCCCCAACTGGACATAATCCCTCAGACACATCAACTTCTAAACATTTAGTCATGACCTGTTACCATAAGTTTTAAGTCTGACCTTACTGAATATGCAAGGTCCCTAATATGTCAACTGTTGCAAAGCAGTTTTAGGTTTCCCCTTGCAGAAATAAGTCTTTGATTGACAAATTCCTTGTACAAACCATTTTCATGTCCTTGCTTTATTTAGATTTATAATAATTTTAAAATACACTTTCATGTGATGTTAGGCAAGGCAGACTGTAGTAATTAATTATATGTGCTGAAATATTTACATTTTATCATGAAACTCTTAGCATGCTTTATTCTTTAGTGGATGTTTTGGCAGATACTTAAAAATGCAATGACCTTTACTAAACATGTGCTGATGAAAGTTTATCTATTCCAAGAGAGAGGAGGATGAGAAGTGCTTGGACTGAAAATTCAACCTTTCTAACATAAAAATACACAGTGCAAGGTGATTCTGGCTTCCTCAAACATTTGGAAGGTATTTTGTTTTTGAGATAGGATAGAAATAAATTTAGAAAGAGTGACAAATTTTAGAGAAGTGAAATTGTTGTTCTCCTTGCAGACCTATGGAAAACAAAGACAAAACATTTTGAAATGTGTGCTATAAATATGTAAAGGTGCTTTGTTTCTCCTGTGCCTTGGCATGTGTATAAGAAAAGAGACCCATGGCTGAAGCTCCAGCCCAGGCACAACTTTGAGGTCGTTGCTTCTTTGTTAGTAGGACCCTCGTGGTTTGCTCCATACCTGAATGGTTCATTCACCCCTATACCCTGCAGTGCAGAAGATCATGCGAATGCCACCATGACCTGATAGGGACTTTACAATAGCTAGACATATAGATAAAAAAAGGCCACACTAAAAAAATAAAAGAAAGAGGCAAAACCACATTTTATGTTTCTGTAAAAGAAACATTTTGTAACATAAACTGCCTAAAATAAACTGATACTACAAACAAACATGAGAGCTTCACATAACACATTGCTTTAGGACTAGATGGAGATCCAAAAATGGTGACCTCAATTTATTATCCTCTGTCCGCATTATACAAACTGTTTGGATATTGATCCAAGAGGTAAGGGTCATTATAACTCATGAAAAACAAAGAATTTTCTACCATACTGAAAAACATTGATAGTGGAAATTGCTTTTTTTATTAATCCATGCTTAAATTCCCCGTCTCTAATTCTAGTGACCTAAATAATTATTCATTGGGGACCTGAGTACTCTACAAAGTCCTTATGCGAGATCTTTGTTTACGTTCATCATTTGATTGCACTTCCTAATACTCTGTTAAAATTGTATGCATTTTTGCACATGCTAAGCGTAGCATAAATTATTTCTTGTTAAGCTCCTGATGTATTTAGGCTGCCCTCACGAGCAGACACTTCCCGTGCAACACTCCTATCTGTGCTTCTGTTCTGCCAAATGACCTAGTGTTCCTCCAGTGCTACTGGCGCCTCTGGAGGCCTAATAAGCTGCCCTGTAGGGGTGAACGGAGTAACCATGGCCAAAACAAAAGTAGATTCAATTACTATGCAATAAAGTGGAAAAAGTAAAAGAAAAGAAAAGAAAAAAGTATCTCCTTTCCAACAGACTTGGAAAAACAAAATAAGGTGTTACCTCAAACCATGGAAGTCAGTAGGAACCTTGCTTTTGGGCAGCTGCAGTGGGTTTGGAATAAGGCCCAGGATGCGAACAGATGACTGTTGTTTTGCATGGCCAGGATTTAACACCCATTTTTATTAGCAAGAGAATATCTAGAAGATGCTGACCATCGGCTCTTGAAGCAGTGAATTGTTGGTTTAAAATTTTGATGAGTTTTTGATCACTTGTATCTCCATGTTTATACTGCTTCCTGGAAAAGCCAGGTGAAAGGAATTTTTCAAAATATTCAGAGTATGTGAAATGGGTATTGCCACAGGCAAGCATCTCTAAGGTACGTGCCAGGGCAGAGCACTGCAGTGCGTGTGGCTTGATGTCTTGTTGGAAGCATCAACTCTGAGCAAGTGGGAATATTTCCAAAATTGCTCTTGCGCCTTAGGAATCTTAAAAATAGAACTTTGGTGCCCTGTTTAGCTGGGAGCCTCTATTAATTGTATCCCAGAAGCAACAGAGGAAAGCCTGGGGACTTAAAAAACTGTGGTAATTTTTGCAAGAGTGTGTTTGCTGTGATAACTTGCAGAAGGTTTGATGTACTTAGTAGGAGCGTGTTCTGATCCCAGCTGTGGTTTCTGCTGGCTCTGGGACTCTTTACTGCCTGCGTTAAACTGCTGGGCAGTATTTCTGTGCCTGTTGCTAAACAGGTGCCATCTATCACTTCAGAGGTGGGTGATGCTGTTCTTGTGTATAGATATATCTTGTAAAGCACTTTGGGATCCTTTGGGATGAAAGACACTATTTAAATCTGAGACTTTATTACTGGCTGTCCTCCTCTACAAATAAATCATCTTGCAAAATGACTGTGGAAGAAATTACTCTTGCATAAATGGATTCATCCTGCTTTCCCACAGAGAGATGAGAAAAACTTTATAATAACTATCAAATTGTTTTACAACCAAAATATTACCATGGTTGAGTAGTTTCCTACTTGTGACTTTGATAATGAGTTTTTGAAAAGTAACAGAAAATGTTTCTAGAAATTGGAAAATAAGATTAGCATATCTGTTATCTAGGATTCTTTGTTAAGTCAAGTTTTTTTTCTTGTTTGGGTGATAATAGCTGTGCCTTTGTTAATTATTGTTTCATATTGTCATTATTAGGCCATTAATAATTTATAGTAAAAGCAACTTCTTTCTGCTATGTAAATGTTTTCATTCCTATTCATCAGATCCTTGTTCCATTATTAATATGATTCATAAATAGACTCCATTTAGTTTCTCTGATCCGAGAGGAGATATGTCCTACTATGTTTTCCCTTTTGTTTGGATGCAAAGTAAAAGAAGCATGAAGGCAAGGGAGGACGTCCAGAGGGTTTCTGGAGTGTGTTCCCACAGCTCCAGAGCAAAGCAGAGATGCTCTAACAGCTGAACAGCTCTCGTGTTCTGTTTCATAAATGGTTATTCCTATTTAATGAGTTACCAGCCTCTCGTTTTTGCCCATTAAGTGGTAATGGCTCGCAAGTTTCCAGATGCATGTTACAGGCAGCAGGGCTGTAATGTGGCTTTTCTCTATTCGAGGGGACTTGCAGAGAGATTCTCTCTCCACCATTCCCAGTTTCTCAGTGTTTTGCTGTAACCTGTGTTCTGGATAGCTGCACTTGAGGAGATTACAAGAAGGATAGTGGAATATCAGTTGATTCCGCAGTTTGAAAGAAAATAAGACTCTCAGAAGAGTTCCCGATTTATGCAGTTAAACACGTTATGTAGTGAGCTGCTGACACAACAGAGGCTTTCATCTGGAGGCAATTTCTTCACGTCTACCCTAGGTTGCTAATGGCTAAAATGTTGCTGCCATCCGGCTTTTCAGGGATATATGCGAAGCGAAAAATGAAAATGTGAGCAGAAAAAGGGACCTCAAATCTCAGTATCTCTTGTAGCAATGCAGGCAGGCAGGGCTAATGAGTATTGAGATTCTTAAAAATACCATCCCGAGGTTATTTTCAGTTTCACACTTGCAGATGAACAAGAGCTGAGCGTGTTGTGAGCACTGGGGCCCGGCCCCTGCTATCACAATCCCTGCATCTTTCTGCAGTTCTCTTAAAACAAGCGGGGATTGTGGAACCTGTGTCCTTCTGGAGAACAGTTTCAGAACCTCCCTTGTTAGGCATTAATATCGAGTTTAAACACATGCACAGTCAGTTTATGTAACTACTTCTGCTTGCATCAAAAATGCTCTTACCTTAAATAGCTCTTTTCTGAAAATTTACATTTTGGAGGATTTTTAGACAAAATTGCATAGCCACTCATCTTTGTAGGCTAAATGGAAAAATTCCTTTTGTCTCCTCCTAAGGTAGGCTCTGTGTCCTGTATCTCCTATGAGCACTCTTGGTTTCTCTTTCTCTTTGCACCAGTTTTCCTTGACAGAAGGTGCCAGGACCGTGCACAGCATCGTGCAGACCCGTCCAACGCTCTGCAAGTACCGTGCGGAGCCTTGCTGCTGCCCAGACTCTCCTGCTGGAATGACCCAGCCTAGACCATCCGAGAATGCTGTTTGCCTTTCTCATGGCTACAGCAGCTCTTTTTAGTTGCAGAAATACCAATTCACAGGAAATTCCTGTCATTCATCTTCTGTGTTGCTAAGATGTACAACTATTGTGCCCCTGCTGACTGAGCCTCAGTAAAAGGGACTACTGATGACAACAGCCAGGGCCGTATGTGCAAGTTCACGTTCGGTCTTATTAAATTTCATAACATTTATTCCAGTCCTAAAGTTCACCACATGTTCATGCGAGCTTTGATCCTGCTTCATACTGGCAATTCTCTCGGCTTTTGTGGCAGCAGCAGATTGCATTAGCTCATTCCTGGGTTTTGTGTTAGTAATTTGAAAAGAGAAGACCTGCAGTGTAAAAGGCACTTTTTGTATCATGACAAAACTAAGTGCTCAGGAATTGCTCATAATAATCATTCTGTGGCCCCACCTAACACAAATGAATAGCCACTAGAATGGTGTTTAGATTAGCTCTTGCAGAAGGGAAATACAATAAGCAGCTTCTCAAAAAACAAACAAGCCCCCAAAGAACAACCAAATACTTTTCTTTATAATGAGTTAGAAACACGCAAAACATTACTCTTGGATAGTAGGATTTCACTGCTTTAGATGTTTGTAAGTTCAGGAGCAACAAATTCTAAACTTGGAGCAAACATAAATTAGTTTTATCTGCTTATCTGTACCTGATATTGTGCAAAAACTCATTTATTTTCACTGAGCTAGTTCAGAACAGATTTCCTTTTACCCAGACCTTGAAATGATCAGGGAAAGTCAGCTTCCTTGTTGTGATTGCATGTACCAGCATTTCCAACCACAACTTATTATATATCAGCAACAAATCATATAGATGTCTTAAAATCACATTTAAAAAAAGTATGTTTGATTTTTGTTGTTGTTGTTGTTTTCTCTTTGGATTTGGTACAAGTGAGCTCTTTTTACAGAAGATTTTATTCCATCTTTCTTTTTTTTGAAACCCCATTTTTCTCTCTTTTTCTTCCCCTCTTTTTCCTTTCAGGATTCTCTTGGAATCATTGGGTCACCTGGATGATGGGTAGGTGGGTCTCTAGCCCCCAGGAGGTGATGTGGAGCTCCCTTGGCTTTCAGTTCTCTAGGGAAGACCTGATTGCAGAGCAGCCCTGTACATGTTTTGGTAAAAGCCGTCCAGGTCTAATTGTTGCTTTGCCCATCCACTCCTGCAGCGTAACTAACTAATGCCATCCAGTGGTGACGGGACAGCATAAATTGAGCACGTCATGAGCGTGGCAGGCTTCAGCCGTGCTGCTCATGGTGCTCTGGCCACTGCCCAGCTTAATGAACCTGGAAAGTACATTAATGGGGGAAAAGTTGCTGGATCCAACAGATGGAAAAAGTATGGAGCATATATGATAATAACTAATGACTTTAAGATCTCTCCCATAATTAAATATAGAGGTAGAGTTTTGTCCCTCTCATAGTCACCATTTTTTTTCTTTTTTCTTTTTTTTCTGGAGAAGGGATTTGATTCAGAAATAGAATTGTCACCTGTGTTTCTACTTAACAAAACAGAGCTCTAATTTAAATTGTGACAAGATGCTTCATTGTGGTTTTCCTTTTTTTGCATGACAGAGCATTCGCAACATGTAAAATTGTCTCAGTTTTGCTTACCTCATACTGAAGCCTGTATTTACAAAAATAACGTCTATTTTTTATTAGCAAGCCTTCAGACATGTCCAACAGCATCACTGACTATAGCAATACATGAATCTTTGTATTTTATGCATGGAAAAAATGGCCCCACTCTACATTCTTAATCAAATGCAAAATGCTTCTTTGAATTTTGAATAATTCTGTGTTTGCTGTAGGGTTTTAAGACATCTTTAACAGGCACTAATTGCTGCTGCTGTTGTATTCTTTGCAATTTCCACAGCCCTCATATGTACTGGGAAAATTATCCACTGCTGACACTAGTGATACAACTGAACTGAAGATAAACATGTTCTAACTGCAAACGTAGCCAAAAGAAAATAGCTATGATGCTGAACTTCTCCTTTCTGAACTGATGACAATCCTGCCTAATTCTTGACCGCTTGTGCTGAAAAACAGTGTTCTTTAAGCAGCTCTCTTCTGTTGCTGCTATCATGTATTATCAGCAAAAAAGAGGTATTTTTACTCCTCTAAACACTAGATTTTGCTTAATTTGCCAAATGTGTATTTAGACAAATTGGGGTCCACACCCAGATTAAACTCAGCAGTGCGTTTCTAAACCTTAAGTATACCAAATCTTCATATTATATAAAACCAAATATTACCCTAATTTTTGACTTTATCTCCAAAACCATAGAATAACCAGTCAATATCCATTACAGTAAATATTTTGAAAATTATGGTTCAAGTTTATCAGCAATTACCAAGAACAGCAGTCAACGGGCTCATATCTAGATTTTATTGCCGTCAGTATTGACCACACAGTCTGTTCCAGGTTTCTCAAGCCAGCTGCCATCCTTACCAATGCAGGTCACTCGGTATTCATTTAAGCAAACTAACTTTGAACGCTCAACGGATCAGCCTGTGCAAACAGCTGCTTGGCAAGTCTTCCGTACCCACTTTCTGTATCAACGCAGGTACAAAATTTAACCTGTGAAATATCTGTTTTTTCAGGTTGGGCTGCAGTGATAGAAGAGATCTCTGCCTCGAGCTGCTTACCTTCTACATTCCTGCAGAAATTTACTCTAACAATTTAGCAAAGCTTTGCCAGGTTTTATTGTAGATAATTTAAATAAGTGTTCTGAGACGATCTGGTTAATTTTGCCTAAGGCAAATGGAGTGATTCATGCAAACGCTACTCCCGGCAGATTAGGAGGGTCATTAATGAGCACTTAGGGGTAGTAAACTCCTCTACGGGCACTTCTGCATTTTGAAGAGATGCACTCTAGCTCAGGCCCACTGATATAAAACAACCTGAGATTCACTATGTCAGGAGCAGAGATTAAACAAAAATCTACAATTTGTGAGACTGGCTTCCCTGGTGCAGTCCTTTTCTCTCCTTGCTTGTATAGAACCTTAGAAAATCCGGAGAGGCAATTCCACACTGCAGGATTATGGCCCAAAGGGCTGCAGGACACTGGCTCTAAGGAGTGACACAGACTAGGGATAAAGTACATACAACTTCCGCATGTTAGAACCTGGCTGTTTACAATATTTTTGGCACAAATGCTCGGAAACTAATAAGAGTATCCCAGATATTATGGGTACCAACAGCACACAAGCTGCCTAACGTTTTGCATGGTTTAACAATGAAATTTTGCTTCTCTTGAACTACAGCCCTAAAAAACATAAAGTGCACATCTTGTTTTTTCCTGCATGAAAACAAAAACCACACAGCACTGAATGCTAAAGCGGAATTACTTCTATTATGTTTTGCCACTTATTGTTGAAGATGCACTGTGCAGACTTTAAAATACCCAGAATTATTTATATAAGCTAAAAGGTCATGAGTGATTTTCCTGCCAACTAATATCCATCGTCAAAAAAAACCCAATCCTATTCAGACTGAAGTATATTAAAAATTTTTGACAGCACAGGAGACCTTTATCTGGGAAGGAAGAGTGTTAATTATGCCACATTGATTTAATCTCACAGAGACCTGGTGGATAATTTAAAATTCATCCTATTATTAATTTGATAGGTATATTTTACAGCCATCACATTTAAGGAAATACAAGTACCGTCACTGCCAGTGAATCCCTTTCCTTAAACATTTTGCAGTGGTATTTTTCTTTCTTTAATCTTTTCTTGGTAATATTGAAGAGACCTTTGGCACCGCAGTGAGCTGGGAATTGCTGTCGGGTGGTTGGAACAAAACACAGGGCTCGGTGCTCTGCGTAATTCCCTTGGCTCCTCCGCACGGGAACGGCACGGAGAGCGACGCCTGAAAGACGCTTTATTTACTCTTCTCCAGCAGCATGCAGGCAGCTTTCAAGTGGAAAAACTCTATGTTGTTTGGGAGAAGCTAGGCACAGTGTAATACCAAAGGCTAACTTAAGGTTTTATATATACAGCAAAAATGTAATTACTCTACTAGAAAACTGACAGTGTATTTAAAATTTTGACATTCATTCCCAGAGCACATGATTTTTCTACAAATTTATAAGTAAATGGCATGATTGTGTTATGAATTAAAGTACCATTTTAATTAATATGAAAATCAGAAAAGTCTTCTGTGCTTAAAGATCTCAGCTTAGGTACTTTATTGTGGCACAAAACTTTGGATAACTGGTGCAATGTAGAATTTGAAAAATTGGTGTTATTAGTGAAAATGGAGTTTTAGTAAAAGGCAAAAATTGGAAAAAAAAGTTCTCATTTCATACATGGTAAAGAATAGTATCGATAAAATGCTCGAAAACTGCCAGAGAGAATGTAAATAAATGCGTTATTCATGTAGAGGATAGGTTCAGGGTAATTCACTTAAACAAGAATAATTAGGAACACAAATACAGATAGGAAAGAAGTGAATAGGTAGCAGTTTTGCAGAAATGTTTGGGAGGTTTTACCGGATGAAAAGCAGAACATGAGAGAGTAACATCCTGTTGCTCCAGAAAGGGCAGCCACAGTAGCAGGGCTCACGAATGCGGAAAGTTTGCAAGATGTAGCAAGGTTTTCTCGTAGTGGAGAGTGAAGGCTGGAGGTACTAAATGTGAATCCACCTGCAAAATTGTGAGCTGAGAGCTAAGGAGGCAGAGGGCTGCTGCTGAGGGAGGACACAGAGCCCAGGTGCTTTGTCAAGCGTTGAGTCCTTGTGAGCAAAAGGCAGCGGGATGGGGTTCAGCGGGAGGTGCTGAGGACTGCCTGAGAAGAAAGGGGCTTTCAGTGGGCACAGAGCCCCCAGGACATGACCTGGAGCCCAGCCTGTCCCTGCCAGAAGGCTGCAGACGGGGCATGGGTTGTTCTGAAAGCCCTTGGACCAGTTGGTTTCTCCCGAGTTAGCAAACGTCCCAGGGTTTGCTGACCTGCAGTGGATGCGTCATGGTCATCAGGGTATGTGACAAACTCATCATCATTATTCATGGACCGGGAATATCTCGACACAACAGGGAATTTGAGCTTTTCTCATGCCGACCAAGCTGGATATCATGACAAATCATGTGTGTCCAACTCATCCAAGTCTATTCCAGGCCTGGCGAAAGGAGAGCCTGTGCTCTGGTCCTGGCACACTGGGTGTTTTACAACAGTAATTTGTAATTATCCCTGAAATGCTGATATGCTTCTTAGCTTCATCCTGTGAACAGGACTGTGCTATTTATATCTGCCTGGTTCCCCACCCCGTCAGCTCCACAAAGGTTTCTTTGGGAGGGGAGAAAGGCATTTTGTCATTAGAGACAGCGCAGTGCACAGAATACAGGTGCTTGCTCATGGCAACAAAGGAGCATTCAAATTCATGACATGAGAATCAAAAATAAACCATGCTGATGAGCTCTGTCATTTACTGCCCTACTTCATCCTGAGGATGTAAAACTACTAAGTTCTGTAACCTGTAACATACTAATGAATTAATTGCAGTCATCAGGCTTTTTTTTTTTCATTTATTTAAATAATACGAAATTGCCTCCTGATATTTATATTACCATTCTTCTGTTTCATTCCTCTATCCTCTTTGTAGTAGTAGTGATACAAATATTCTTGCTGCCTGAAACATATCTCTCTTAGGCAAAACCATACTAATGCCCCTATTGTAGGTCTGTTAAATAAACAGCCCACAGCTCGACATTTGTTTGATTTACATATATAACAATTCAAAAACACACAAAAATATGCTTCAAGCTTTCGTCCTACCAGTTCCATTATATAGGTGTCATTTTTTTTCTTCTTTTATCTTAAGCCAGGATTTCTTAGAGTTGATATGACATATAAAGTAGTTATAAAGGCAATTTTATCTTTTCTTTTTTTTCCTCCTCAGATATTCTCTGCTGAATCGGTAAACATCTATAATTTCTGACAAGGTCACTTAATTATCAGCGGTGCTGGCACAAAAAGAGCTGCCTTATCTCTGTAGCTTCTGCTTCTTTTGTGGAGCTGAGCATTGCTGAGGAAGCTCCTGCATGTTCATTAATTACTATTCAGAAGCCACTCTTCGTACATGCAAGCGTTCTGCCTTCCTTAAGATTTGCTTGTCATTATGTGTGGATTATCTCTATGTTAAACATCTCTCTCTCTAGTGTGCCAATCTCTCGGAGATACCAAGTTTGAAGCAGCAAGACAAACAACAGTTTGAAAAACAAATAAAAAGGGTTTGGTGGACATAGGAAAGTGAAACAATGTCCAACAAGACTAGGGGAGCTGGGCTTCTCCTGGTGTGTTTTTCCTACCTCTAAGGAATAAAGAAGAGCAGTGATTTGTGCTTGAAGTTCTGCACTGTGACTGGGATCTTCAGATTCCGTTTCTCCCGCCGTAATGAATGTCTAGAGACATGAATTGCCGCTGTGCCTCGCTGCTCCATGTGCACCACACGGATGGTCATGTTCCTTTTACCCGCCCGCCCGCGCTGCCGGCCTCGTGGGGCAGGCACGGCCGTGTTCAGCGCACCTCGCACAACGGAGACTCCAGATAAAGCGGGAGCTCTGCAAATATAGCTTGATCTATTATTAAGATTCAAATGTTATAGAATAGAACTATTGCCAGCCATTTACATGCCTTAAAACAAATAGGCACGTGTGGTCCCCTTCTGTCCCCCATCCATCTTCTGTTCCTTGCCAAATGCCTTTCAACAGTGAAGCCCAAGAGGAGCGAGCCCCGTGATTGCCCTCCAGGAACGCTCTGCCTGGGCATGGTGTTGGGTCCACGTAATTTGGAATGAAGGCGTGGAAAGGCTTGGGAATTGTTTGGGATATTTCCAGGAAGCCTTCTCAGTGTGCAGCAGTGCCTCAAAAGGGATAAAAAATATTAGCTGATATGTAGAAGAGAAGAGAAAATGGCTCGGTGCCATCCTAGACACGGACAGGAACAGAGGCAAACCTTACGCGTTAGGAGATGCTGATTTCAATAGAATTATACATGTATAAAATTGCAGTTCTGATGAATCAAATCATGTATTTCAGTTCTCATCCTTCTATTCCAAAGGGAAAAAAGGATCCGATTTAAAGAACTTCCATATGAAATGGGGCTGAAAAGGCCTAGGACTGTTATCCTAGTTGAGAACCTCATAAAATGGGAATGTATAAGAGGTACACAAAACAATAAACCACTGCGTATTATTTTATACTTGTCAAAGGAAACACCTATTTACCCTTTCTCCTAATACAAGGACAAGGGAGATAGATCACTTGCAAATTTAAAATAGGCTAAAAGAAATCAGATTCTTTACACAAAGAAAATTTACCCCGTGGGACAGATAAGAGCTTAGTAGGATTCAAAAGGGATTAGACATTTGTATGGATAATAAGAACATCCACAGCTATGTTAGATAAGATTAGGGGAGGGGAAAGAAGGTATAAGCACTCCTGCTTCAGGGCATCAACCAATTACAGATAGAGATAATGAGAATTTTTTTCCAGAGGAATATTTTCCTGAAAAAATGCCTTTTTGTAAAGAGCAAATATTTTGCAGCAATATGTTCCTGCCAGTGAATCATCTAATGAATTTTGCTTCAAAACTTGCTTATCTGCTTTCTTGGCAACCTACTCAGGACTGGGAGTCCAGAAATTTTGGAGGGATGTTTTGCCTAGTGGCCTATTGTCGGATTTGTCTGAGATAGTGGACATCATTCTTAGTGCTGTACGCAATGATTAGAAAACAGTTTATACATTTTGAGATGTTATTTTTATTTTTGTTTTTCCCAGAATGGAATTATAGGTTTTTGCAATACGGGGTTATGCATAGAACGTAAAAGCCTGAAAGTAGAACATTTTCTCAGCTTGGTTGTTCTTTTCTGTTACTAGTTACTGAACTTGACCTTGGCATTACAAGCACCTGGTAGTGACCCTGGTGCTGTAGACACGCTTAGTTTAATGAGGATATTCTGTAAAGACATGTCCTATCTGAACACTGCACATGGGGATTTTGGGGGGCAATGGGGATTTTTGTTATAGATGAGAGATTGACCACAGCTGGAAGAGAGAGCTTTACAACAAGTTTAGCTAACTGCATTACAGAAAACAATAAGAAACAGTCTTTTACAGTTATAGAGCTTATCCCAGTGGATTTCAAAGTTTTTCACAAACTCAGTGGAAATAATATCACAGAAAGGTTGCTATCCCTCAAAGTGTGCACTATCTAAGAAGGCAGGGGAGTGATTTGGCTGAATTTTTGCATTCCTTATGGTCATTTGATATTCTCACTCTTCTCGCATATTTTCATCTGCTCCTGTAGCTTCCTATGTGATGCTTAGTTGATTCTGTCATGACAAACTTCTGTTTTCTAGACCTTCATAACACACACAAGTGATAAATGCATAACAGCGTAATCTCCCTCTTGGCTTAAATGGGCAAAGCTTTTACTCCAGGGACATGTCCTAATTTTTAGCATACACTCTCTTATAAGATTACAGAATTGTCCCTTGTAAACCATTAATATCTGACCAACATCTGGCTAAAATATGTTTAGTTTTGTTTTGTTTTGTTAGAATTCAAGAAGAACATCAGATTGGGAAATGGAGAAAGATAATTATGTAGGATAATTGCTTTAAATGCTTTTATATCTAAACTGCTAAAAAGCTAGCTTTGTGAAAGGAAAGTAGCCATGATTAATTTGGCATGAAACAATAGGGAATTCAGGTGGAAAAAGAATCTGGTAGAGTTGCACAAGGCATTTTTGGCAATAATTTCATGTAAATTTCTGAAATGAGTGCAGGTACTTAATTGGCAATTAAAAAGACAGCCAATGTAAATGAATTAATAGCTGACTTTTAAAATGCAGTAGCTGCTCTGTAATTAATAGAAAATTAAAAAGGAAATAAAAGCTTACTTACAGCCTTATCAAGATCTGAATATTACATGTTGGTGTGAATTGACTGGGATGATAAAACTTTAAGGGGAAAATATTGAAAGCACAGTAAAATAGTTGCCCAATTTCAGCAATATTTCCATAATGTATAATCACCCACCTATATTTCAGAATACTTATACAAGACAACATTCAGAATATTTGAATGTAAGCATAGAGAAAAGCTATGACAGTCCTACTGGTCTCCCAGGACATTTGGACAGTAATCGTATATAAATTTCACTAGTCTAAAGTGGAAGACTTTGTGCATTATTCTGTTAGCCTAGCAACCAAATTAACTGCTACGTAGGTTCAAAATCAGCTTTTGGTGTCCTAATACTTACAGCTCTATTACCTACTCTTCCATACATCAAATTCAACTTCAGTTTTTATTCTCAGGTTCAGTTTGGGGCTGCCGTTTAACATTGGAAGTGTTACTTCCCCTTTCAGATTGGTGTTCCAGCTCAACCTTTTGCACTTCCTCCTCCTCCTCAGTAGTTGCTCACACATAGGCAGTGAGGGCTGTATGAACAGCATCACTACAACAGTCCCCTGCCGCGTGTCCGTAGTGCGTACGGATCCCTCATCCGTGGTTCACGTGTGAGCTGACCGTGTTCTGCTTATTCTATCTCTCATATTAACCCTCTACTTGCTTTGTCAGGATTCATTAGGTGTAATTGGAAATTATAACTGGATACTGCTATTTCAGATTCGTGTTGACCGGAAGGCTTTCTGCAATGGAAGGCTCATCTCATGAGGTCACTTTGGATGCTTAAACTGACACTTGCATGTTATAGTTAGGGAAATCGGCCTTTGCAGGATTCACTACTAACATTACAGTAATACAATAACCCTACTACCGCTTTCAGATTGTTTCACAAACTTTACTCTGAAGGAAGAGGTATTAATTCTACACAGATGTATATAATCTTTGCTAAAGGACCTGTTTTCTTTTTTTTTTTTAAAAAGAGAAACAAATTGCCACATACAAACTGGTCAAGAAAGGAATGATTTCTGGTGCTGATCACTCGGCGTGTTTGAAAGTGAGCCTTTGTTTTTTACATCACTCAAAAATAAACTACTGTGCTAAAGCACAATATATTCTCTTTTCAGCTCTTATTTTTTTCCCTCAAACCTATAAAAAATGGTTTCAAAAGAGTGGGAAATGTCCTACTCAGAAAAATAGCAGCTTTTCATATTTCTCTTTTCTTCTATTCTTGATTTATTTTCAGATAATGAGTGAAGTGCAAGTGCAGACAAACACACTGTTCTCTACTCATTTTGAAATAAACCTTTACTTCAGAAGCAGCTTTTATTCCAGTGGAATCAAGATGATGCTTTTTTCCCCCAAAACTGCCTTGAGAAGCTAGTGGAATATATTCAGGGATGTGAGAGCTTGAAAAACAAACAAAACCCAACAATGCCGGCTAAGAGGTACCTGGGATTTCTTTTTTGCAAGTGGGTGTGTTGGAAAACTCTGGTGGCACCGGTAGTCTTTCCTCCTTATCCTCCTTTATGTGTTTTACTTTACAAAGTTTCTTTAAGGATTTCAAACCTTTGAAGCGGCTTTTATGAAATGAAACATTTTGGTAGAAACAGCGAATGTTTTAACAATCAGCAACAGACCAACACAGAGATGCTCTTGTCATCTTCACAGGCTCTTTCTTCTAATATCACTTAGTCTTCCCTGTGTTGTATTACAGATGCAAGATCCTTAGATGTAAGCTGTAAAACTGAACTAAGAGTTTTTGCTCCCCACCAGTGGAGAGAGCTGCAGCTTTCAGTATCCAAAGTCTTTGAAAGTTTTTCTGGCCTCTGGTCAAGTATCTCTTAACCTCCGAACGCAGGCAGTGGATCTGAGGACCATTGCATTCCTCTTTGAGATCCTCTTCTCAGCCGTAAAGTGTCCTAACTCTGCTCAGACTCTATAAACCTTAGGCCAGCACAATACAGATTCATTTTCACAGCTAAAATCTCCCAATTTTTGTAAGTTAGTAATTGTCAAAAAGTCTCACTTTTTGACAACCTCTTTTTTACCTTTATCCAGAGCAGACTAGAGAAGGCCTGGTGAGATGGGGTAGGTAATTATATACACTACCGCAGGTAGCTTATCCGACAGATGAGAGAGAAAAACTCATGCTTTAGCTGATAGTTCCTCTAAGTATAATGTATATGTATAATTAAAAGTGTGTCAAAAATAATATTGATCCACATGGATAGTGTTGAGTTTTAGAGCTTTGTAGACCTGTGAGGGAACAGGGTTGGGATATATGGCTGGATATCTGCTTTGACAGTTGCCTCTCAGGCCATGACCTTATGCATAGGTACTACCAACACACATACGTGATAAATTCTGTAGAGTTTTATGGCTACCGATTCCACACAGGCTTTCTAGATGTCAAGAGAGCAAAGGCAAGAAAAAATGAAAGGATGAAGATAGTTGAGATAGAGAAAGATTTTAAGAGAGACAGGTGGTAGAGTGCACATTGCGTGTTACATTGGTGAGCACTCTAGGAGCATTACAAACCGAGTAGATGATGGTCATTAGAAGTTACTGACAGCCTCATGTCATACACTTTTCACTAATTATTGTCCCAAGATGCTTGTGCAAATCTCTGGTGCATGGCTGTGGTCTAACTGACTCCGTAATTAGAAATCTGTCTTAAAATATCAAGCCTGGATAATTGGCATTAATCTAAACTACTCCAGGGACTGCATTTTATGCCTTGCTGGTTCTTTACAATGTTAACCCTAGTATCAGCTTCAAGAACTTTATATCTCCTGCGTGAGCAAATTATCAAAAGTTGTGTTGTAAGGTGTTGGAGGAGACCTTTGTGCGGAGTTTGCAATTAAACTCAAAATGAAGCAATGCTGTCCTGACTTTTGAAGTTTGTTACAAACCTAATGAATCACAGTGATAAAAAATCATAATAGTCTTATATTTTTGCCTAAACATTTCAAATGTTAACTAACTAATTGGAACATCTTAATCTCATGTGTAATTTTACATTAAAACTCTGATGGTATATTGTGAAGCAAAGCAGTAAAAAACTCTGTTTTCAACTGAATGGTTATTTGAGGCAAACATTCAAACAATACTCTAGATACTCTACCTTAGAAATAAATGTAGGTCAAGATAATTTCCTTTGTCAGGGAAAGAGTAGATCAGATTTTCTGAAAGAACCCTTGGATTGATAACCCTAATAATCTTGTAACAATATATTTGAGAGCAAGAAATCCATTACTTCCCATGAACTTCAAAAAAGGCCATTTGGCTAAACTGTTTTAATGCAGGAAAGGCATGTTTTTAAGTCAGGCCTCCTCTCCTTTGGAAACACCCATTCTTGCTTGCACCCTAACATTTACTATGTGAACCTCAGGGAGTTAATAGATAGGCTGTAGATAAAAGACCTCCTATGGAGAGATAGTGCATTGTGCTTTACAGTTACTAGATCAATTGAAAGGGTTTTTTTTGCATCCTTATTTAGTCATTGATATTTAGACATCTCAAGGTAACAGAACAACCACAATAGCATTTTTCAGACTTGGATTGCTGATTAACGGAAGCCCTGAGCCTTCAGAATGTGTAATTCAGAGCCTGCAGAGAAAAAAAAAAGAAAAAAGTTCTTATTACTGAAAAAAATAACCAAGTTCATTTCATTATTTTTAGCCACACAGTACAAGGCTTATTCAAAAGAGGTCATTGAAAGAAAGGACAAATATTCCTCAAAGCATCTCAGATTCTGTCACACAGGGCAGCACCAGGGATTAATGTTTTTGCTAGAAGGTCAAATGTAAGGTGCTCACCTGTAGAACATCCTGAACTCTGCACTGACATACACACACTGACCTTTTCCTTCTAGTTTTTCCTAATTCTGATATCCTCTTACTGAAACACTTCTGTTTTGGTTCTCATGAACAGTCAGCTTCACTTCCACTGCTTCCCAAACACTCTTGAAGTGTTGTGGAGCAGATACAGTCTCAAAGACTGTAAAGGTGTCTTTGGAAGCAAGAGAGAAAAACAGTCACAGGGTTGCTAGCTGCTCCATGCAGTCACCCTGAGTCCTGCAGTAGGCCAAGCTGATTTTTCTGGTGAAGTGCCTGTTTCTCAACCTTGGATTAGATTATGCAGAGCTAAAAAAGCTTGCACAGTTCTGTCCATCTCAGTGGAGCTGTGCTGATTCATGATAGCCACTCTCTTAAAGAAGAGTAAATGTGGAAAAGTAGGGATTATCCACCTGTAACTGGAGCAGTACAGATCCTGGCCACCTCTCCCTGCCCATCTGCACGTGAATGTACCCAGAGCACCCGACACCAGCTGGGGTTCAGCTGGCTCCAGCTGACTCCCTGCTCATCCCTGGTGTGACATGTTCACTCAGGTCTACTTTGCATTTTTGCTGTAATTTGGTACCATGCTTATTTTTTCCTAGGCAGTGAGACTTTCTTTTCCCCCACAGAGCTGGACTCCCTCGTTTGCTGAGTGTGATGTTCTGCCCTCGGATGCCTTCGCCACCTCGCAGCACATCCAATTGGTGAGTTGGAGACTCTTGGAGAGCTACTTCTGTTCACATTCTGACATTATTATACAGCTGATATTGTGAAAATCACCGTGCTCTGCATGCTGTTCTGTTGATATAAGTGTACTTTGGTGCAGAAGGTGCTTTATAAGTCTGTTCCAGAAGAGGGTCAGCCACACTGTTGAGTCTCACTGAGCTTGATGGTGAGATGGAAACAGCTTCAGACAAAGCTGAGGTCTTAAACTTGGGAACTGGTTTGGGTAAACTGTGGTTTAATGCTGAAAAAGTTGCTAAAAGCTGAAAAGAAATAAGAATCTAGATAGAAAAACAGTAACCAGAAAACCAGAAAAGAAAGCAAGCCCTATGGCAGGAGTGAGGTGTGTATGGCACTTAACCTTATCCACGTAACAAGGTCCAAAGTCATCATCTAGGGAAAGGCTGGATATACAGGGGTGGGTGCAGACTGTAGCTGGGGATAGGGGCAAGTGCCATCTCCTCGCCTGCACCTGCAGATGCCCTGTGCAAGCCAAACACAGCCGGTCCTCATAGCTGTGCAACTCCCACGCTCCCCTGCTCAGCTTGCACAGCTGTGCAGCCACCCCAGTGCAGTGCTGTCCCTGCTGGAATCCTGCCAGCTGCAGAGCACTTGTTCACTTGTTTATGCACAACAATATCTTTCCTTTGTTGCGCAAAGGTGTTAATAAATGCTGGGATTTGAATTAAAAGGTGATAATGGAAAACAGAGACCCCAGTGCTTCAGTCCTTCTGATACCTGCAAATCACCATCTGATGTTCCAAACATCTCCAAACAGGCGTATGTGGGATGACCAAAAACTCATTAATAAGAACAAATTCTTGAAAAAATAACTGGGGAGAGGGAGTATGTGGCAAGTGAAGAAGGAGGAAATAACAAAACCCTGAAATAAATGTGGGAAATAATTTTAAAGGGTACACTGAATACTGAAAGACTAGACGAAGATTGCAAGTGGAGCCTTATTCTTAAAAAGAAAAAAACATAACTTCGTAAGTTTATTTTCTTTGTTTTTTTTCTATATTTAAACAGAAAAATATTCGACATTGAAAGCAGTTATCCATTTGTCCCTCTCCTTTTAAAACAGTCACTACCTGTAATTTCCTCACCAGAAAGGTTTTTCACTGGTCCTTAATCTGCATTTTGCAGTAATATAAAGGATTGAAATGCTCTAAATGCAAATACTGCAAAATCATTTTCTTTGAAAAGTCTCAGTCATGAATCTTTGGTTTCTGACACTAGTAGGAGCCTGGAGTAGGTTTGATTTAGCAGCAGTGATAGGAAAATCCACGCCAAAGCGTATCCAATGGCAGTTATACAGACACGCCATGGATTCCATGGAGCATACCGGCCCCATGAAGAACGACAAAGCGGGTTTGCAGCTGTGTTATCTGAAAGCAGCAGTGCAGCCCCTCGCCCGTGGTGCCCCCGGTGCCGTGATCCCCAGCTCAGCCCTTTGCACCAACAGTAACATGTGGTCTTAGCCCCGGGCTGCTGCCGCGGCCGCTTTCCCTTGCACCCTGCGGGTACCGCGTGTCCTCTCTCAGGCTCCCTCTTTACACTGACACCAATATAATTTGCACGGTCGAGCTGCCTTGCTTTCCTGCAAGCTTCTACATTATTTTTCCTTTGGCAACCAGAATCCCAATGTTAAAAGACCTGCTAAAGCATAAGTGAGTTTTTAATCCAAAGGGATTCCGGGCAAGATGCTAATTCTTCCATTAAATTGTGTCCAGCTTTTCTTTTAATTAACTGAAGCAAGGCCCAAGAGCTGGAGGATAAAATATGCTATTAATCCCTAAAATCCTGTGATGAACTTAAATTCTAACCTCCCGGCATTATTTTTACTTTACTTGCAAAATGGAATCATGAGTGTCGTGTCAGCTATAGTTACTGGCACCCGTGACGGGGGCCACAGACAGTTGGCACGTTCTGAAACTGCTCTGGAGTCAGAGTTTGTCACTGAGAGCTGCCCGCGTACCCCTCGCCACAGCTCCCTGCAAAGCTCCGCGCTCGGCAGAGCCCGGCGGAGCCTCCTTGGCAGCGAGGCTCAGGGAAAACTGTGTGTAAACCAGCGATGAATGGGGAGTCTGCGAGCTGAAAGGGTCCTTCTCTGTGTTCTTCATCCAGCATCTCCAACGGGCTCTTAGGAGATTTCCTGCTCTTTCCTGCCAGATTCGCTTTTTTTCCTGTCTCACTGTTTTCCCTCTGTATACAGATTTCTTATTGCACATTCAGAGTTGCTTTGATTTCCATTTTTTTCCTTTTTTTGCTATGCCATGACCAGGCTCTGCTGCTCATCTGTAAACCTGAAGTATCTTGAGCTTTTTTTACTTTTCCCTCTGATTATTTCTTTGCATTTTATCTATATACAGCATTTCATATCTATAAAAATTCATTCTTTCTAATATGCTCCAAGTTAGCCGAATGATTACACATTATGCTGCATTACAACCAGGGAGATGATATTATGATTACATACATCAACCATGATAGTCTGATCGTATTTGCAATAGTAGATATTACCATAAATACAACAATTCCAATGCCTCCACCAATACATTTATAATCTTAACATTAGTAGGAGGCTATAAGTTATGCTAACTTTGCATTTATATCATTAAGGCATTGGCTTGGGTTTTTTTTGGCATTTTCTAGGTCAGAAATTTTAATGTGAACTGATTTCACGTAATGACAAATCACCAATGTCACAGTTGTTTCCCTGTGAGGTGTTCAACTCTCTTTGGAGATTAACGTGGGCCTGGATAGTGCTCCATATACCAGAGTGAATAGCAACCTATATTCCCTATCTATGCTCATTGTTTTGCATAGTTTTGCTAGCTTTACAGCAACTGCTATAAAGCAAAAAGCTTTACAGGCTTGCATACAATTCTGCTTTATGTATGTAAAATTAATCCACTTGCTGCCTTCTCATATTCTGAGTCAAATCAAAAGCCAGACAAACCTAAACCCTAATTTTTAATTTTTGTATCTGCATACATATGAACACCAAAATCTATTGATGCATGAATTTCATTAAATCACATAGAACCAAAGTACAGGCTTTGTTTTAGATGTAAACATATTTTCTCTGAGACTTGCTCAGTATCAGGGTTGTTCAGAGAGCTGAATAAACCTTGCTGCTTTGCAGCTTTCTGCAATCACCTTAAATAGAAACTGTCCTCAGAGTTTGTTCTTATTTCGGATTTTTATCTGGGAAAACTTGTCCATGGAGAAAAATAGAAAAGATAGGAATAATATCAGTGACTATGATAAAGTTTACCAAGAATTTCCAATTGTTAGATCTTATTTTTAGTTCTGTTTGCTGAACTTCAACCAACTGGACAGAATGTTTATATGCTGCGTGTCTGCCTGGGGCAGAGTTCTCTGTGGAAAGTCTGTGTAGCAATTGCCAGCTTTTTCCAAGCTTTATAATGTTCTTTCAACAGAGTTTTGCAGAAGGAGAGCAGAATGGCTGGTTATTTCTTTTTGTTGTTGTTGTTTTTTCTGTTTTCTATTTGATATAAAAATTTTATAGAGTGTTTATTTGCTGCATTGCACTTCAATTTGAAGCAACATTATGCATTTAGTCAAAATACTAGCTGCAATAAACCATTATATGCTAGAGATAGTAGATACTGATGTATTCATTCTATCAATGAAGAGATGCAATATTGTGCATTTTTATTCTTCATACAAAATTATAAGGCTTGGTTGCATCTTTCTTACATAATTATCTATCAAAAGTCACACTCTTGGTGTAAAATTGAGACAATCAAATAGTGAAAATAACGTTAGCAACATCACGCACGCAGAAAAATGAAATGGAAGAGTTAGTTAACGGGGGAAATTTTCAGTTGTTCCTTTGAGTTGTTCATATTTAATGATGAGGAGATAGTCCTGCAATAGCAGCACCTCATCCCATAGTGTGGGAAGTCACTGCCCCAAAAATGCCAACTTGCCTTTATTTCTGAACTTTCAGACTGTGAAATTTTGGATTCTTCCATCTTTTTCTTATAAGTCCAGGATTGTGAAGTTAAAAGAATTGGTTGCAGGAGAGTTAGGGATCTGATACCACCCTGAAAGACTTCAGGCCCGGTGAGCAGTCCTTTAAACTGCCCAGCCAGCGCGGAACAGAAAGGATGAAAAGAGGATTCAGCTCTCTGGCCACTGCCTCGCAACACAGGCGTCTCATACTGCACTAAGGAAATGCAGTGACTTCCCTTGACCTCAGTAACCACTGGGTTAATCAGGGGAGACAACATTTTATACTAGTACTTTGCATTTAGAAATGTGTCTTGAGCCTCTCGGATCCAGTATTTGAATCCTTGGCCTCTCTCAGACCATCCCTGCTGTCCTTGCTACCTACGTTTCAGTCTGGCTGTGGCCCACAGAGCCTCTTAGCAGAGAAGCTTGGGCAGAGATAGAGGGAGGAAACTGTAGCAGCTAGTGCCTGCTCAGCCGCAGCTCTCGGGATAATAAAACACCTGAGGCTGTGGCTGTAAAACAAGACAATTAATGGAGCCCTCACACCTACAGGCACCTCACTGCATTTTCATGCCTGCATCCCTGCTTGAAGCTCTGGTGGAAGATGCCCCAGCAACCTGCTGTAGTGCGAAACCCGGGATTACTTCACGTACAACACCAAGGAAAGGCCGGGTCCCTCGGGGTGCTGGCGACTTGCAAGTCTCTTGGCCTTGGTGACAAACGGGCCAGGATGCAGCGCTCCCATCCATTATCCGGGAAGCTTGAGCTCCTGTTAGCGCGGGCTCCTTCACGCTGTCGCCAGCAACATGTCTTGAGTGTAAATCACTTGTGTTTAATATTCAGCTCCAGGCTGAAATGGTCTGTGAAATGCAGCTTTGAGTATTTCAACTGTCCTCTGAGTACCTGCAGACTTATTTTCGAAAATACCACACAATTTGGATCTGAAATTGTGTTGCAGTAAACCTTTCTATCTCTCTGTTCATCCCCATTGCTGCTAGGTGATTTTCAGCTGATGTGAATCATCCACACACGTTTTATTTACATGTTTACAAGCCACAGACTGATATTCTTCTTGCTCATGTGAGCATTAAATTAGCAAACTTTACTGAGTTCGGTTAAATTGTTCCTGATCTACATCAGCACAGGTAAGAAACAAATTGGAGCCACTGCAAAGCAAAAAAGCTCAGGATAAATAGCTTCCATTTCACTGTTCTGGCTGTTAATATATTTCCAATTATGTAAGCATCAGAATGATACCTTTTCACTTAAAATTACAAGTCCTGGCAGAAATGTATGTCATTGGGGCTTAGGAGATGCTTTGAAATCTATTCTTGCAAAGCTACTGTTTGTATTTATTTTACCATCAAAAAGTTTTGTTTCAGTTAAGAAATCTCTGCTTCTTTATTTCATGATTTTTTTCTACTTGGCTCTCGGAATATATGTCGTAAGATTTTTTTTTTTTGCAAAATTTCTTTTTTTTTCTTTCTGTAACTGTGACTGCTTCTTGTACAGCAATTTCATCACCCTCTCCCTTCTAATCACCTTCATCATCCTCTCCTCTTGTATTGCACTGGCTACGTAACCAGCATTGCTTGTTGCTGTCTTCAAGGGCCACAACAGGACTAGTTTTCCTCTTACCACTTAAAAACAGCTAGCTAGAGTCACATTGTTTGCAAAGGCTCTGAGAAATAGCATGTTTAAGTTATGGAAAGTGAGGATTTTAAATGTAGAAACACTTTTTCACTAGGCTGATGATAAGGATAATGGTTAAGAATTTCGATATTGATTGCCATCAGTCATTTTATAGCTGCATAGTGAGAATAATTTGCCTGAAACTGAGAAAAAAACTCTGTAGTGAGGCTGGCTAGCAACAAGAATGTGTTGTAGCTTTATGTCCCTGGGGCTGCAAAAGAGGTTAAAATACTGAAGGCAAAAACACTGTTAAAGTAGGAATGTTTCTCTCTCTATTTTTTTTTCATATAATAATTAACTTTGGGTTGCATGCCAAATGCTTGTCTTGTTTTCATACAACTGAAAAAGGAGATGTGACATCTTTGAAGCTTCCCCAAATATTTGAAAACCTACATCTTTGTGATCACGAAGAGCTGCTCGAGAAGCTGACAACTCCAGACAAACATGAAAAGAAAGAAATCACAAAGCAGCTTGGCAAAAAGCAGAGCTCTGAACAATTATTTGTCTGCCTGGCAGACAGCGAGTTTAAGGGCCCAATTTTGCACTGAATTATGCTCTTTTTGAATCATTCCAATTATCCAGGATGGAAGATCCTCATCCATCAGGGGCTGCTCCTGCCCAGGACAGAGCCGGACGCTCCGTGCGGTGCTCGGGATTCAGCTCCCGGCTCTCGGGCTGAGGTGGTGCAGGATCCTAGGCAGCTCCTTTGTAATTCTGCCTGTCGTTTCCCAGCTATAAAAATCGGCTTCATAATGCCTTATTCTAGCAAATCCTTTTAGTCTTCAAGTGAAAAATATATGATGCTCTCTGATGGTATTAAAAATGGTCCTAAAGTATCGAGATTTTGCTGAGGCAGAGAAATAGCAAAAATCCCCGTGGTGCCATTGCTGTGGTTGCTTACAGAGGTAGCTGCTCTCTCTTGTGTCCTTTCGCATTAGCGCAGATCGCCCAGCGTTGTTAGCAGTGTTGTTGGGTGTTGCATTAATAGGCAGTGATTGGAAACTCAAGTGATTTCATCTTTTCATTTAAAAAGCATGATCTTCATTTCCTCTTGCCTTGAGGCAGCTACCAAAAAACAAATTTGGGTCTATTTTTGTGGTGTAAAGGATCTCCTCTTTTTTTATTACTTTTTGTATTTTACTTTGCTGCCTGTTCAGACTCGTTGTAAGACAAAAGAGCTTCCTCTAATTGCATCTTTATTTAAAATGGAAGAGATGAAAACCTCCAAGAGAAGGTTACAAGATGAACTAGGGCATGGAAAACCACTCCTGGTTTTGGCTCTGCCATGGCCCTCGAGGCTGGGCAAGTTGCTTGGTGTTCAAGCTAGTGCCTGTGTTACGGAGCATCAACTGAGCCATAAGAGTTCACTGCATCCGCTTAGTCTGTTGCAAATGTGGAATAAAACCTCTTAGCCCTCATTATTTACTCTGAGACATAAGCTGACACGATAACCTTTGGTTTGCCGCAGGCTGAGCCTTCACATGCTCCGTAGCTGCCGTCTGATACGGGATAACTTGCTGAGTTGCTCTATCTGGTCCATGTAGTAGAGCACGTTTTCTGGATACATCTTTTCCCTGGAGCAAAATGTTTTTCCATTGCTGTTTGGGCAGGCAGCGCCGGGGCCGCAGCCAGGGACCTCTGAGCGGAGCCTCTCGGCAGGGCTCCAGCCTCCGTCCTGCTCCGAGGCCTCGTTTCAAAGAACGCGGTTTTCAGCTGGCAATTACTGACTTATATCGAGAAGCGCAACCTGGGATTTCCATTCATATAAAATCCCTCAGTCCTTTATGTTCAAGCAGGCTTGTTACACGGCCACACATAATGTAGTAATGAAAATCTGAATTTTTTAAAAGCTGCACTTTCAAGGTTCATTTCAAAGCCACAGTGAAGTATATTAAAAATAGAGCTGAATGAACAGTTGATTTTTCAGTGTGTCTGAACTAAAAATTGTATCTTGCGTTAATCTAAAATAGAAGTGAATATGGCGTACTGGTGAAATATAAATCCCATACATTTGATTTTGACTCAACCTGAAATATTTAATTGAAAAAAAGAAGCAACTTTTGTTTAATTCTTGTCTGATATTATCCTTTTTATAGAATCCTTTTATGCTCTGAATGTTTTATACAATCCCATTTTTAAAATGCATTTTTAAAACCTAGTGCTGAAAAAGTATAGTCTATAACAGTGAAAATGAAATATTTTAAGATTTCCCGAATAAAATAATTTAGAAAATGTCAGAATATTTTCTTCCCTTCTCAATTTCCATTCAATACTAAAATATACAGATGACTTCTGTTGCCCTGTTACAAAATTCATAGAATCATAGAATCATAGAATGCCTAAGGTTGGAAGGGACCTCTAGAGGTCATCTAGTCCAACTCCCCAGCACATGAAATGTCCTGGCCTAATTATAAATATACAATTGGAAATTATAATATCAAATTATAAATTCTGTGAAGAATTATTCTGAAGAAGTCTGTTTCTCTAAGCCTCCTTGCACAAAATGTTTTCCCTTAGGTGCACATGCTTAATTTGTAGCTCTCCAAATTAAATATAGGGGGAAGCAACTTTGAATGCCACTTCCTTCTGTTTAGGGCATTGGCCCACACAGGCTGTAATTATTTTCATTGCTGGATTAGTCTCTGATGTCAAATAAATAAAGGGAAATGCCTTTTCATACATAAAACAATTAACTTATATACTTGTTACCACATTCATCATAAACCAAGATCACTACAGGGACGGGAATGCTTCTGTGAATAATAAGAATTACAGAGCAAGAAACGGAACGCATGCAAGAACTTGAAAGGGAAATACATCACCTCCTAATAGAGCTAGGGAGGAACTTTCCAGATGTAGCAATTATTTCATAACTGTCCTCGGCAGGATTATTTTCAATGCTCCTGTGCAGCCTGTGCCAGGTGGTGGATGCAAGGACCCCATGCAGGAGCTGAGGGCCTCTGTGCAGGAACGGAGTAGGGTTCAGAGTACGTACAGCTTACAAACAGCCAAGCAATGTGATGCGCTAGAAAAATAATTTCACTTTCTGGGAATCTTCAAGGATAGAAAGTGCATATTTTTTGTTTTATCAAATTTCCTGAAAATCTCTGAATTTACTTCAGGGCAGTTCAGAAAATCCTGAGTTCCAGACAGGGTTTGCACACTGCGGTTAGATCTTTCGTTATCTTTCTTTACCTGATAAGGCCAGCAAGTCAATGGGAGTTGACCGACTTTGACTAATGTAGTCATGATTTATCACAGAGCAGCCTATTGCACTTGCCTACAAAAGCCTTCCTTCATGATGTGTAAATTAGTTGAATTGTACTAGACAAAATAGTAATAGAAAATGTAGGCATATTATCTATCCCATAAATAATCTATCCCATGTGGGAGGACATGAAGTGCAAAGAAGTCCTGGCTGTGAGAAGTGAGTCTTCCTTCCTCCTTCCAAACCTTTTGGTTAATCTCTCCTGCAAGCTGGGAAGTAACATTTATTCCTACATCACTCTGCAGACCTAAAAGACACTGACATTGGTTGGTACATGTGGATTAGCAGAGGCCAACAGGCAAAATACTACCCGAGAAATCCATGATTTGTTGTTTTGCAAAGGGAAGTCTGTTGGGCTCTTTGAGGCTCCCTTGGAGAACGTCAAGTTATTGAGCTAGAGAACTTCACTCCTTCGGATTGTTTTGCATTTACTTTTAGGGCTCTGTGCTTTGTTTTTCCTGTAATGCTCCTTCAGACCCCTAAAGACGGTGCTGTCTGCATAGAGATGCATGAGTGCTCAGTGCAGCCTCAAGCAGACACCCACCTGCAGGCGACGCTTTCCTGGGAATCTCATTTTTGTTCTGTCTTTTTTTTCTCTTGTTGTTCACTTCAAAGTCATTCAAAGTGGAAATAGCTGTTGATCCTTCTGTGTGGAGAAATCGAGCACAGACAAATCAGCAGAGACTTTTTCACGTGTTACCGAATCATTTCCTTACAACACAGTGGTATTCAGAAACGGTATTCTGCTACATAATGAATTTCATGCCATTAGATAAGTTTATCCCATAATAATGGACTACATTAATAAGCCATTGCATTTTCTTTGTGATACTTAGTGGTGATTAGTACCTAGATTTTCTCCTGCACTCTACCTAAGAATCAATTGCGACACAGTTTTAATGGGTTTGCACCTATTTATCAGACGTATGCCAATAAAACCAGCGGTTTGCTGCCAAGTGTCATTAATCTCTGCCCCAACTGCCAAGCCCAGTGAGTAGTTGGGGTGGTGCTAGCAGTGCTGTGAGCTAATCCCTTTCCGTATGTCAAGGCATTCAGCAGGAGCTGCCTGTATTGTGTTTGCATCAGCCCTTGAGCCCACTGATGGTTAATCTGGGTTAGCTGGCAGCGAGCGGCGAGCTCTACCTGCTGATAAATTTGCTTCTTAACATCCCAATCATTAAGTGACACAGGACAGAAAAGAACAACAAATTAAAAGGAAAAAAAAGAAAAACAACCTGCTACACACAGGGCCAAAATTAAAAACAACGATTTACAATTAAATACATACTTATTTAAAACAAGATATAGCCTAAAAAAAATCTTTGTAACTTTTTATAAAAATCAATCTCAGTCTGCAAGATTTCCACCTCTAAAGTAGATAATAAGGAAGGAGGTTTGTGCCTTGCAAACAAATGGATCTCCAATCAGGAAAAAAAAAGAGCCAAATTAGTTAGCTCTATGTAACATAAACTAGCGAGCATGTTCCTTAACTACCAAAGTGCCTTATTTTTATCACCTTCATCATATCCACAGAGAGTTATAATTAACCTACAAGGTTTTAAAGCTATACACATCAAATCTTTTAATTGGTTAAATGTTAGAGACTTGGATTATATAAGCACAAGGAGCATTTCCTGAGAAGTGTTCTAGTGATAATCCATCTGCCTTGGAGAAAGGCCAATGTACAAGCAGTTGTGCCACTCTTAAAGACAGTAGAAGAAAGATTTCTTTTCCGTGTTCTACATAACTCAAAATGATCTCAGTATCCTTTTATATTCGTAGCAACCGTCACAATAGCTTTTCTGAATAGGATGCCAGACAGTCTTTAACGTGAACGGCTTTCATTCACATCACTATTCCATACATTTTAGCATGTTTATCACTGCTTAGAAATCGCACCATAAAATGAATATATTTTATTCCTTTAAAACATGCATAGTATCAACTCTTTGTAGCAGCTGACAATTTTCATGCAGAGAGAGCTCAGCCAGTAACTCTAAAACAGCAGCATGGCAGAAATATGTATTTGCTACCAGCATTCAAATGTTAAAGTAGCCAGGAGAGAAAGATGAAGCCTTTACTGCTGCCCTGCAGTAAAAGAACAGACCATTACATTTTTCCAACTGCTCTGCTTGCTGCTTACATCAAATGTGTTTCAAAATGACACGGTAACATCTAAAATTAGATGGGTACATGCAGACTTGCCTTCCATTGGAAGCACACCTGCAATACCCCCCTCCTTTATCACCATTCCAAGAGTGCACTTTGGGTATTAGGAAGTTACAATGATCCTTTCATGTATCCTGCTTTAGAGGAAAAATGAATGCTCCTTGCAGCCTCTGTATGGCATTTGTGTGAGCCATATCCTAAAAAATATTGTAAAGTGCTGGACAGATGTACTGAATTCTCACGGCCAGCCAGACCAGTGGACCTCACTGGGATCCCAACACTTGCTCCTTGAGACCCAGCTCCTGCCCTGAGTTCTGCAGGTATCAGCCCTAGGAAAATATCCTGAGTTTTGTGACCACCTGTTTTTATAGTGGCAAACCACACAAATTAAGTTTAATCATGCATGGGCTGAGGAATCAAGAGTTTCCAGGTAGGAAAGAAGCATGTTAACCCAAGTTGGGTTAGCAGTGGGTAGCTTTGGTGGCTGGAAGATGAGTCCAGCAGTTTGCTCAGTCAGATCATATATATGTTTCCATTCCAGGTGGCACTGAGTGATTGAGAATGGGTAAAATCAAACACTGGAGTGTTGCAGCTCGTTATTAGAAACGCTGAAAGTGCAGAAGATTGTTTTCTAAATTGTTTCTGAGATGTTATTACCTTTCTCTTTTTCAAGAGAATTTCACAGCAGCCAAATGCTCTGTGCTGTTAAAATGCTTCAGATGCTCCCTGAAGTTTATTGTTCCCTAGAAGCAATTTATTTCATTATAATGTACTCATGAAAGAACATTAGTGTTTAATTATCAGGAGGACTATTCTTAGGAAAGCTTAGACAGAAGTACGAAGTCCTTGACTGTTAGTTGCTGCTCATCTACCCACTGATGTTTGACAGAGCAAATATCATACAGCTTACTTAAATATCTCATGCAAATAATAGGTGTTGTGGATTTTATAAGTTTTTCCATTAAAAATATTTTTGAGACTAAACCTTTCCTATTCAATCTGCTGTAAGTCACAATGAGAAAACTCATGTGGATGTAGCCTTGCACCACTGCAAGAAAATCATGATATAGACATAGGCACCCTCGGTGCACTGAACTGACCCTGCCTGTGTCCACCCCAGTGTATGATCACAGACCCGCATTTGCTCTCTGCTCCAAGAAGGAAATTTTGTTCTCTAGTTCTGTGTGTCAGGTACTAATGCTGATTCCTTAGTTCTAGCAACAGATTCAAACCATAGATGCTGTGACACACAGTGTCAGAAACTCAGAGAACGCCTTGACTGGCACCCTGGTCCTGCTGCCCCAGCGCTGGGCTTAGTGTCTCTTCCCTTAAGGAATTCTCAAGGAATTTTCTACCTGTAGCCGTGCAAAAGCAATGTCAGTGTTTCTGCAGCATCAATACTATGTGACTCTTCTGCAACTGCTCGACTCGGGCGTGTAAATGGCACACGCGTTACCACCCTGTTACCTTGTTTTACGGTACTTTGGATGCATAGATCTGGCAAAGGACAACAGAGCAACCCAATAGTAAAGACGGGGTAATAATCAAAACTGGCATGAAGAATTTGGCTTGCTCAAAGAGACGAGGTAGTAAATGGTAGGGGGAGGAACACTAAGGGAAATTTTAGAACATGACTGAATATGAGGGAGAATCAGAAAATGGAGGGGAAAACAAGAGAAGTGGCACCAATCTGGCATTCAGCAACAGGAGCAGAAAGCAGAGCTGTGGGAAGACTGGGCAAGAATGAAAGAAGGGACCACGGGAGGAAGCGTAAAATTAGAGAGAAGTAAGGAGTTTTCTTGATCATTAAAATGAATGAGAAATTTAACAAGATGGGCATGAACTTGATTATAGGTTTGGGATGTTTAAACACACGAGGAATGCAAGCAGAGGAGCTGCACATAAGTGCTACCTGCGCGGGGTTTCCTGCCCTGTGCTCAGACCTCGTCCTTTAATTTACTAATCCCCTTCCCGTCCACTGGTGTCCTCCTCCTCTGAGACCATTTCTTGCCCATAAATCACTAGACACAGCTTCTTCACTAACCAGAGAGCCGTGATAATAAAAAAGTGATAAATGTCATTACAAGCAAGTATTGAGTAATGCGAGAAGATTTTTATTCATTGCTTTCACATATAGCACCTGAATATGCATGGCAGCCCCTGGATACGCCGGGATCAATACTACAGTGCACAATCTCCACAAGTTTGAACGAATGAGGTGCCTGCTGCCCTGCTGCTCGGCTCTGCATCCCGGTGTCCCTCCTGTGTCCTCTTCTCCTGCTACCTCCTCTGCTGCTGGTTCCCTGTGCCCCGCAGCCGCGTGCGGAGACACATCCTCATTGCATTTAACACGGTCCTGCATTTCATAATCACAGGGGGAAAAAGCCCAAACACCTCCTTTCTTATTCCTCCCCCGCAAAAATGATTCAGTGAAAAGTCCTGCCTTTCTCAGCAGCATCAAAAGAGAAGTTTAGTCCTCGGGACCTTAGCACTCAGCTTTAATCACACATATGTGGAAAAAGGCAGGCAAACCAAAGTGACCCTCCGGTGTCAGCGTGTCACTCGCAATCCCTGCTGATTAATCGCTCCCTTGGTGTCAGAAATGAGCACTAATTGCCCGCTGCAGTTGCTGGGTATCTGCACACCCAGCGCCCTGAAGTGCCAGGTGGGAATTTTTCATCCTCGCTGCCTGCAGCGCCCCAAGTGCAGGACATGGTCGCTTAGCCCTGTCCCAGCGTGGCCCTGCTGTCACATGGGGGCACACGGACCACGCGTGAGTGGCACCCCATGTGCGAGGGCACCCAGAGGCGACGCACCCAGCACAGCAGCCACGCGGCCCGCTCGCTGCGCAGTGTCACAGCAGTGCCCCCCTCAGCCCAGCTCTGCCTGCTGGCAGCTCGCTCACACCGTGCCGCTTTTGTGCAAAAAAGCTGATGTTTGGTTCATCTGGGAGACTGAGTGAGAAGGAAAAGGGGGCACGTAGCTCTTTCTGCAGCCGTAACTGCGGTGCTCGCTATACCGTGAAAGCTATAATATGTATTGATTTGTTTGCTTTCCACTGTGAAGTGTTTAATGTTGCTGCTTGAAAGATGATTTTTTAAATGTATGGTGTTATACTGAGTCAGTTCCGACGTCAAAAAAATCAAGAGAAAATGAGTAAGGGAGAGAGAGCAAGGATATCAAAATGATTAATTGCTGCATTAGCATTCAAGCACTGAAAACATTTTGCACTACAGATTGCTTGTTTCTAAGGGTATGATCATGGCCTCTGGATTGTATTAAAAATGTGTATTTTGGGCATTGATACTTAATTTAAGTGGGATTACCTTCCAGCAGAATGAGGGGGAGGAAGGGGCAGGGGAGAGGAAGGAAAAAGTTTTGTAATTAAATATCAGCTACAGACAGTGCAGAGTGGAGAGCTGAGACGTGCCGTATTGGCCAGAATTGCAAAACTGAAATTGCTGCCCTAAAAACATGATATATTTACAGATGTTGCAGATACTGCAGTGTCTATCATTTGAAAAATTAGTAAATGAAGTTAATACCTGATGGTTCCTTGGTTCTAAGGGGACTGCTAGATCTACATCTGCTTGCTTGGTCTGAGTTGAGCTTGGTAAATAGGTCTATTCCTTGGTCACATCGTAGAGTAAGCCCCAGGATGGCTTGGGAGCTTTTTCCTTCGTGCTAAGGAAAAAGCCCACTATGAACAGCTCCCTTATGGTCAAGACTGTGTCTGATTTGGTAAGGTTGCTAAACCTACATCTTTAACACAAAGTTCATCCTACGGTGAGCATCGTTTAATACTAGCCAGATGTTTATGCATAATTGTTTTTAATTGAGGAGTACACACAAAAAACCCTGCTCCCAGGTGTTTTTTCACATGTCGGGACATTCAATTGACCAAGTCTTGAGAAAGTTTAACCACAAAACTAAAGGAAGCATCAGGAAAGTCTTGGAATTCAGTGCAGTTATGGCCGGAAACAACCACTGGAATCAGCCGGATGAGGCTTCTCTCAACACATATTTTTAGATTCACCGTGGATCTTGGCAAGAGCATTGCTCAATGCACTTCTGCAGCTGAAAACAAAAGACTGCCAAGCGGCCTGCCTCCAACATGTAACTCCGAGGCTGTTTTGCTTTGCTAAAAGGCAAATGGCTTTTTGTGCATTCTTTTCTTGTAGAAGCGGCCATGCATGAGCGTAATGAGTGATGGCCTGATTAAATCAAAAGCAGACATGGAAGAAACACTATTAATTTGTAAGCATATGTGATGCTAAGAGCCATCAAAAAATAATGTTGCAATTATCCTAGGTGGACGGGAATAATTCTCTCTAATTAGATTTTGAGGAGATATATTTGGATGCATGCTTTGGATCCTCTGTGCTCTGCCCTTTCTCTGCTCTAGGAAGAAAAGTATCAGACTTATTCCCTGTTAGCCTGACCACATGCCTTCTGATTCCAAATGCATTTTAGCACAGCCTGCCTGGGGACAGACTCTGTAAATACAATGTGTTATCAAAACAGATCATGTGTTCTCTCGAACACGTCAGTGACATCGGTTTCTTTTTTCCTTTTTTTTTCTGTGGCAAAAAAAAGCTGTAATTTCAAATCAGATTATTCAGCTTCATGTCGGTATTTTTAGAAACATCAAAGTAATAGTAAAGAATGTGTAATTTACTGTAGCGAGTTGATTGAGATAACAGTTTTACTGTATACATCATTATAGCTGCATCCCCAAAGAGTCCCTCTGGCAATGCTCAGAAGGAGGAGCGAGAAATATCGTTTTGTTCTCTTCAGCGCTGGCTTTTTTGTCGTGCTCAGTGCAGGAATGGGAGGCTGCTTGTCATTCCTAGTTTGCTCTGTGAACGCAGCAGTTCTGCAGGCTTCTCAACGCCACGCGCGGACGGTCAGGTTGGGCAGAACAGTGCCCTGCTCTCACGTGGCACCGGGCTCCACGCTGTAGGTGCAGGGCCTGATGAAGGGCAGCAGCTCGGTTTGGAGCTGTGCTGCTCCTGCTTGCCCTCTGCTCTGTGTTTTCAAAGAAGCTTTCCCAACCAGGAGGACACTTCATTGCAGCGTTGGCTCCAAACACTCCATGGGCATGGACTGCAGCAAGTCTTGCTCTGTTCCTGTCCCAGCTGCTCCCTGACACCAACCCACTAGTCCAAGTCCTGGGTTAAACAGACTCCTACACCAGTACTGGGGGGCTAAATGTCTCAGTGCTGAGGAAAAAACAATGGGGAACAGTGAGCTTGGAGGTAAGTGGTCCATGGGACAGGGACAGCACCCTGTGAGCAAGCTGCAAAGCCCTGAGGCCTCCTGAGCAACAACTGCTCACTGCTTTTGTGCATGGGATGGAGCGTTTCCTGAGGCTACTTGAAAGTTTGGCTTTGGCTCCCGTTTACTTTAGTAAAAGCACCACCTTGCTCCAAAATGCAAGCACAGAAGTATTTAACCTGGGCAGGTCTGAGTTTTTGCAGGGGCAGATAGACTTATTTCCCGTGATATGAACATGCAGGAGTGCCAGTGCATGAGTTTCACTGAGTATTGGCGTGCAGTCCAGCCCTGGGACCTTGGTGGGAATAGTGCCAGATCTGGGGGTCCTGATTTCAGGACATCTCCAGAGTTAGCAGATAATGCATTTGCCCTCAAAGGCTACTTATATAACTGAGACCTGGGCACACAGGAAAATTCTTGGAAGAAGCTTCCACATCACATCTCCCTTTGGCTGTCCAGATATTCTGATTTGCTGCTGGGGATGCTTTGGAGTTTAAGTGAAAAACTTGCATTCACAATAACCTTTGCCACTTCTGCAAATTAAAAACAAAACTAAAACGGTGGCTAATGAGGATATTTGATGATTTATGCTGACTTTGATGTAATAATTGGCTTCTAACATATAATTTCAAAGCAGTCTGAGAAGATTCACCCCACACCTTTTGTAGCTATTCCTATCTAAAACGTCTATTAAAAGGAACCCTCTCAAATTCTTTGAACTGAAATTCCTTTTATCATTTGACAATCCTTAAAAAGTGTAAAAAGAGAAAAAAAAATACCAAGAGCACACCTGATGCAATCAAAAATGAATTGAGGCTAATTTATATGGCACTATATCACGATGACTTTCATCACTAAATAAAACTATTATCAAAAGGAACACGTGTTTATACCCTACCGTTGGGTACACTTGTTCGGTTCCCATCATTTAAGTAATCAAGGAGTCCCTTGCTGCCCAGTCATTGCCAAGGGTGAAATTCCTTGTGGCAAAATGGATCTGTTCATAGCTCAAATACTCAAAATAGTAGAAGTTGTCTTAGCGTGTAAAGCCCTGCACTAGGTCTCTGCCTGACAGTGACTGTTGCAGTTGTGCACATTACAGCTGCTGCCTTTGCCCCAGATACATATTCTGAAACATATTCCATCAAATATTGCTCCTGATGGCTTGGGAGTGTAGCTACATTGTGCAGTTATTCTAGGAACTAAGGCAGATTCCCCTACACTGAATTACTGATGAATTGGCTCAGGACGCTATGTAATTTCTCATTTGCAGTAAAATCAATAGTATTAACCATCTGCCAGCCTTTTGATTTGTATAATATTAGTTCCTAGAAGTTCCTCTTGAGATCAATTGCCCTATAGTATTTGGTGCTGCACAAAATGCAGAATAAAAGAAAGGCCTCATTCTCCTTATGTTATGGTTTTACAGGCAAAAGAGTAGTTAGTGAAACAGAAACATGAAAATATTCATCTAGAATTGTATGGATTATGGGCAAAACTGTTACCTAAACCTGCCTGGAGTTTGAATCCGAAGGTCAAAAGCTTCTGCATTTATCTTTACAAAAGAGGGGAGAAATCTGCCCATGGAAAGGTGGAATCCTGCCTCAGTGTGCTTCCTATGGCAGCTGGGTCTCAGGGCTGATCCTCATTCGAGTGAGAGCTCCTGGAATGCAGCTGTCTAGTGAGAGCTCGCAGACTTTTAGTTTGAAAAGGCTTCGTGAAGTCTCTGCAGCTGAATATGTTCTGTGGCTCCAACCCGCTGTGTTGCTGATCTCAAGATCAGTCCTTATACAAGGGTACCCTCCAATTGAGCCAGGGAAGGTTCAGGTTAGATATCCGGAAAAAATCTACATGGAAAAAGGAGTCAAGCATTGGAACAGGGTGGCCAAGGAAGTGGTGGAGTCCCCGTCTCTAGCAGTGTTCAGGAAACGTGGATGAGACACTTAGGGACATGGTTTAGCCTGCGTGATGGTGATGGGCTTGTGGTTGGACCTGATGATCTTGAAGGTCCTTTCCAACTATTAGGATTCTATGTAAGGAACACGTATACTTGTAATGAGTGAAAGGCTTCTCTATAGATGTAGGTAGGAACAGGACCCAAGTAGGTCAAGGTCAAGCAGGAGTTTTGATAAGAAATGTTGAACGAGGAAATTTTAGCTGGAGCTTTCCATTATTTTACCTGTCTCAGAGACTGCTGTGCCTTTCATTGTCCCTCCTTCAAGCTCTCTCCGCAGCAACACTCATTCCTAAGAAGCTGCACGTTGGCCGGTAGGTGAGAAGTTCAAGTTTTGTCTCCCCATCAAAGAGCAGCGCAAGTCGCTGTCATACATGCAATAAGCTCTGTCCAAACGACTTGCTTTGTCAATCCATCTGTGAACGTGGCTCTGACTGGGAGCTCTGCAGTGGGGGCCTGTTCCCTGCAGCGCGGTGATGCTAACAGGAGGCGTCTGGAGCCTTCCCCCACCACGAAAGCTGTTTCTGGCAGCCGTCTCTGCCCGGCCTTTGTTATCGTTATGCCAGATGATAATAGTTCAGAGAGGAGCCAGCTGGAGGAGGGGTTATTTTTAGATATTCTAAATACTTCAGATTCTTATGTAACTGGATTTGAGCAATAGTTGATGCCAGACAATCTCACATAATCAGTTACAGAGCTCTGCCACTTCTCTCCTTATATTCACAGAACAGTTTGGGTGCCAGAAAGCGGGGGGTTAGGCAACAAGCATCATGTCAGGAAATGCAAACAACTCATGGAGAAGGAAAAAAAAAAAAAAAGCAATGGGTTAAAGGCTCCTGAATAGTGAGCTCATACGTAAAAATATCAGAATCTTTGAGTATTGGAAAAATCAACTGGTAAACAAGACCTGTCTACCAAAACAACTGCTGATAAAGAAAGACTGATTTTCTGCTATATAAATGAACACAAGAAAAGCACTGGTAGTTAATCTCGGTATCTGGCTATGTTTGGCATGACTTTCATTTCCACAGTGGTTCCTTTATGGCATTTTTCTTACTTTATGGGCTTCACAAAGGTTTCTATGTAAAAACAAAATTGTCCTCTACCCATGTAGGATGCATGAGATGCAGCCTGAGGATTGCTGGTAAAGTCTTTCATTGCTTAGTTATTCTCAGTGTTTACATAAGTTGCCTGCTGTTTGTTCCTCTCTATCCAGTTGTATGGTATATCATCTACTCAAACATTTGTGCTCTCCAGGGTATTTGTAGAAATGGCTACGGAAGATAAAAGTAGAAGGTCAAACAACAAAATGTACAGTGCAATTAACCTGGCTGCTGTTCCTAAATCACAAATGGAGACTATTCTCCCAAAAAGGGATAAATATCCAGCTTGTTATTGTTAAACATGAAGGAAAAATAAATGCTGCCTTGAGCTTGTTTTCATGCTGAATTGCTTATCGCCACTTAGCAGCTCGGTGTAGTGTAGAAGGCAAACAAGTCTGCAAAGGCCTCCCTTGGAGAGACCAGGGCAATAGCGCTGAAATGATTTTGGTTCCCTTCCAGGTTCAAATGTTGTTGACTTTTAAACCTTAGCAGTGCAGGAGGTGTTACTTTCTGAGAACAACATTACTCCAGCTCAAATGTCTGGGAAGGCTGAGCATGATTGAGAGCAATCTCATCACTGTGCAAATGAGTATCCATCCTCTGCATGTTGCATTCACTGTACGACTAGTCAGCCTGATGTGCAGAGATGAAAGGTTTCAGCTTTCTGTCTTATTTCCTCAATATGTGGGTGACTCAGCTGCTACACCACCTTTGAAATGTCTTTGAAGAGAGAAAGCAGTGTATGTATATCTGCAGTAAACAGTCTTGCATCTCTTCCTAGCACTTTGCAGCTAAAATAACACGAAAATTTTCAGGCATTGATGAACTGTGTAGCTACTTAGCATTTCAGAAGTAACTGGAGGGCAGTCCTGTTGTAATTCTTTACCATCCTGAGAACCTGCCTTTCTGGTTGGACGCTCTCTGAAGATCCACTGCTCAATGACTGTCTGTGATTTACTGATGGAGATAGTTATCCTTGAGAACCTGCAGAACATCAGAGTAGGTAGGGAACTTCTTCAAATTTCTTGTCAGGAGGACATTGTGTGCACTAAAAAAGCACATGGACACACTGAGAGAAAGATGGAAAAAAAAAACCCATATTTCAAGTTTTATTCTAGAATGAGAGGCATATGGTGTCTTGAAGGAAATGCTAGCTTTTAAAAACATTTGCCTCGTGTTTATCATCAAAGGACTTCTTTTTTTCTTTTTGCAGTATCTATTTTAAAATAGTTGAATTAAAATTAATTATCTCATGTCTGATAACCCCTTTTGCACAGAGACCTGTCTGATGGAGTCATTGATTTCCCAGTTCACAGCACGTTCACCAGCAGCAGTCTGAGAGCTTCATCTTTTAATCTCCAATATGAAAGGAACAACAGAGGTCACTGTGGACTTGTATTGTTGGAAGTGATTGCTGGCAGAGTTGAGTTTGCAGCAAGGCCAGCTTGCTCTTCATTTAAGTTTATATATATTTATTTCTCTCTGTTCCTCCCCACCCAGGACCCACACGTTCCTGAGTCCAGGGAGACCTAATTAAAATGACTTGTTTCTTGTAAATATTTCTGCTAGCAGCTTGGTACAAAGCCAGAGCAGGTATCATGTTAATATACCTGCTTTAAAAATGATGGTATTGTCCTTTCCTTTCCTCTGGAGCAAAATCTCCTGTGCTGTTTCTGTCCCTCTCACCCCTGCCCTTAATTACTGTTTATTAGAACCATTGTGCTACCCCTTTGGAGCCTTGCGCTGCCTTGCAGGTTTATCCTTCCTTTTTCTCTGCAAAGGTGCATGCTGGAGCTGCAGTCTTGCACAAGGAATTCCCACGGTCATGACTGATGAGACTTTGGGTTAGTTCCTGGCGCCAGGACTTATTTCTTACAAGGGCTTGCTTCACTTTCAGCACAGTTCATGTTATCTACTGTGCTTAGATCCAACTAATCCACAACAGAGAGCCGCTTGTGCAAGCAGCAGTTCCATTAGGGCACCACCTTAACAGTGCAGCCATAAAGCCCTGGCACCCTTGGACAAACTCAGTCGCACGCAGGTAGTTGACAATTTCCCTGTTGTGTGCAATTCATGTATGGGGATGACAGGGCATCTCTTAAGTGTGAACCCACGTGAGCATTGCCTCATGTGAACCTCTCTTCTGAGGCTGCAAGTAAGAGCTCTGGCACTGCTGAAGCACCTGACAGCAAATTCTGACCTTTAGCTGGGAGTCTCACTGCATGCCAGGAGCTGTATTTTGTCATTACAGTGCTCTTCTGTTTACTACAAGGGAGATCAGAAATTCAAGTAATTCGTATTGAGATATTGAGCAGCCAGCTAATTCTATTGTAAGTGCCTTCCACTGCATTTAACCATTTAAATCCCCCTTGGAAAGCAAACACCTTTCTTTTCCAGACTTCCTCACTCACTCATCCTTTGAAAGCTTCTGAAGCAAATGGACTAAACTGAAGAAACTGGAGTGATTGATAAATATTCTTTCCCTGTGTAGAAAGCACACGAGAGGCAACAGTTCCAAAGTTTGTTGTTACAAAGACGATTTTGTTCTAGTATATTCCAGAGCTAGCAGACAAACAATGAGCTGAATCTTTAAGGTGAAGATGAATACATTGCTGTGCTCATTAGACGAATGACAGGCAACCCAAGCAGAGTCTCGTGCGTGAGGATTGTGTTGAATATTTACCTTCTGCAGTCTAGCCTTGTGTGGCAACCGAGACAAGCAAAATAAGTTATCTAAACATATTTTTAGCACAGCCTTTCAAGCTAACCTGTCATCTAATAATAAATGGTTCATTACACATTTTCTAATTTTGTCCACCTAATGTCTCAAGCGCATGTGTGTCTTTTCTGAAAAATATAACATATCTAGGATTTTTCATGATTATTTAACAACAAGCTGGGCAGGAAATTTCTTATTCTGGATACACCGTCTCTTCTGATGTGCAGTTAAGTCTTATCACATCAAAAAGGATTTCTCTGTGTAAGTTCAACTGCAAAGTATCTTATTCCTTTGTTTAAGTACAGGGTAAAACTCAAATGCTTGTAGGGCTTTAGTCTACAGCTTGTCATTTGTGATGTGGTTTAGGTCTGGTAATTAACTTTGTTTAAAAAAGAATGTCAGGAATGAGCATCTGCATTTAGTATCTATTAAAATACCTCATGGTAAGACTTTCTAAGTGCTTAACTCGTCTTTGAAAACAGACTTACAGATACTCTTGAGAATCGTACCTTTATGTATTAAAAGGAAATCCTTGTTTTACAAAGTAGAGGGTCATTTTTTCAATGTTAGTTAGGCATCTACTGTTTTTTCCCCTTTCATCCTCAGGTACCTAAATCACTGAAATCTGGATTCATCCTATGGATGTTTAAGCCAAGTCTAACCATTCTATGTGGATTTAGGGCCAAGTATCTGTGAAGTCTATTTACAGTGAAGAAAGATGTTAAAAAAGTGAAAAAGCAGACCCCAGTAGTCTAGCTGGGGTTCACACTGCGTATTCACAAAATAGTTAACTCAGAATCAGGTTCTTTGCTCATCAGAATCAATGTATCTTCCTTGAATCCGGCTGCTTCAAACTAGCAACGCAAATGTGCAAGAGCTGAGCGTCTGGTCACCAGTGGTTTATTATCTCTGTGATTACTGTAAGCTTTTGGCTTCCTTTATGTTTAATTCTACTGATTATGCAGTTGCAGGTGGGCCACTGCTTCTGATAGCTCCAAACACAGCCAAACCTTGTGCTTTGCATGTATGTTTTGAGCAGGATCTCTTTAACAAATGTTTAAATTGGCATTTGCAAAGCTTGACTGGCTGCCAGTAATAATGAGAGAGAAATGTCCCTTCTTATCAGATTATATTGCACATTGCATAAATGCCAAAGTCATCTCTTGCTACTGCTCCCATACAATAAAGACGGAGATGTAATTGAACTCAAGAAACTTATTGTAATTCTTGATGTAATACAGTACCCACATGTACAATGCTTATCCATGGACTCGATATTTCCATTACAATAGGATCGTAAACAACATTGTCACTGTCCATTGTGGTAGCATCTACTGCAAACTCCTTTTTCTCTACCTTCATTTACAAGGGAAATGGAAGCTAGACCTGATATGAAAGTGCCTCCAAACTTTACACAATGCCGCTTCACTAACAAGATGCAATGGAAGCACATTCCATCTTTTAAAATAGTAAACTCCTAACTAAACTCCTAAAACACTAAGGCATAAGGATGGAGTCTTTTGTGTTATTCCTATCATATACGAATTACAGTGAACTGGAGTAATGCCCTATTGTGCTATAACTTCTACTTTGCTCTTCCTGTTTTCACTATGACTGTGACATTTTGCACAACAGTTTATTTTGCAAGGGCTGCAACAAACTACCTGCTCATCTGCTGCTAGAAGGGAAGAACCAGGTTCTTTGGTTTAGAACGGGACAGAATGGTAATCACTGACGACTTGGAAATGCTTGTTAAGGAAGGGTGGATCCTATTCTCTATAGAGGAGCACAAGATCTAGATTTTCACTACTCTTCGCAGGGATTGAGCACTACAAAGGAGCTCTCTGCTCAAGATGGACTGCACCCTAAGACTACGACAACCTAATCTTAAATAATCCATGATTTTATAGAAATGATGGATTTTTTTGTCTAATTATGTAATTCAAATTCAGGCAAGCGAGTTAAATAAAATCCATTGCTCAGGAAAACACCCAATTAGAGTATATTATCTGAAACAAAAGAATAGCAAACAAGAAATTATTTTTCTTTGTCACCAGAGAGGTTGATAACAGAATCTCTGTGGAGCCCAAGAAGAAATTATTAATAGAGAAGAGAAAAGAGGGGATTTTTTTTGAAAAAAAAAATTGAGTTTTTCTTTTTAGTGATTTTTTTAACTGCTTGTTCTATGAATGTGGCTTGGGCCCTCCTCCGCCTGCTGTTCTCTTTCATCTTTACATCTTTATAGTCATTTACATCAGCACTGCCAGTAGTCAATCATTTCTCTTACACTCAGCGCTCAAGCGAGATGAAGATTGCTCCCCACTGAAACACGGCACTAATGCAAACCCAGCCACCAGTACCGAGCTGTTATTAAAGTTCATTGTTTTGTGCATTTTCTTCTGCAAAACAGCACTGACAGATTTCTTTTGCTTGCTGTGTTTAGTGCTGTGAATCAGTTTATGCCTGTTTGTTGAGACTGCCCTTTGCCAGCCCAGCGAGACCAATGACCGGCCCCTCATCACAACCCTGATGCCTCCCAGCACTCATTAGTGCTCTGGGAGGATTTTTCCCCCCATACCTTTTCGCCTATAAATTAAACTGTCAACGCATTGAGCCAATAGTTCACGACCAGTCTAAAAATACTGAAGAAAATAAGTACTGTGTGGTCTGTAAACAGAATTACGGGTCACGTTGGATGACAGAAATCAGTAGACATTAGATTATGGATTTTTTGTACTGCCACCTCTTTCCCCACGTCATTCCGAGGGCTCTGGCTTTGCTGCAGGTCTCATCCTTCCCTGCTCCCTGCTCTTCATTCCCCTCGTCCTGTTGTGGAGGAGAGCGGACAGCTGTGAGGGCGGCGCGGGCGGCCTGCTGTGCCGAGCCGAGCCAAGCTGAGCCGAGCCAGGACCCACGGCAGCAGCAACACCCAGGCCTCTCCATTAGCGGATGTCTGGGAATTATCTGGCAACGGTGTTTGCAGGGATAAACAAACAGGAAGCAACGTCCTATTCACTTGCTCCCTAGAGCCCCACCATCTGTTGGAAGCGTACCGAGCTGCAGACTCACTGGGTGCTAATTAATCATACTGGGTGCAAGGATAACTCCAACTCTGCAGGGATACAAGGTAGAAGAGAAAAACACTGTACCCTTCCTGCCCTGGTGAGCCTCATGCAAGGGACAGCTCATGGGAGGGACAGCTCAAGGGACAGCTCCTCACAGCTGCTGTGGTCCTACCAAGCAAGCGGGTGGTGAGTGGGAAGGTGCTGGATGGAGATGTGAAAACAGGAATCACTTGTTACGATGGGGAGAGGGATGTGGGCAAGGCAAAGGGCTGCTGGAGCCTGCATCTCCCAGCACAACTTTGTGCTGTCCCTTCCCAGGTAACACCACGGATACACCGAGTCCGGACAGACACGTGCTGGAAGAGCTCAGTATCTGTCACAATGTCATTGGTAAATGACACTGCAGTAATTTCAGAGGGAAAAGCGCTGTACTCCCCATATGCATTATATATGGTATGATGAGCACACACTGAAGAGTGAAAAGCACATCCTGCAGCATATAAAACGTCTCTGGCTGCACATAAACTGTATTTCAAGTGTTCTGTGAAACTAGCCTATTTTTATGAATTTCAAATATATTGACAGACAATTTATAGGAAAAATGTGATTGCGGCAGTTCTAAAATCATTTTAATGATGTAAAGTAGCAATATTTTTCACCTATAATGAAATTATATTGGCTTTCTATAATTCATTTAATGGCAATTATACTAAAAATGCTTGCACTTCAAGTAAGTATCTGTAAGAGCTTCATAGAGGTGGGAACAGTTGCCAGACATTTGCTTACACAAGCTACACCTTCACAAGGTAATCAAAAGAAGCTGTTTTGCTATTAGTTCTGCTCGAATTTATAGTCTCCAAGTCACTGGCAACATGCAGATAAATAAAGCCATGTCAAGGCAGTGTGAAGGCACGGAAGGAAGCTAAAATTTCTTATATTCCAAATCATTCTCCAAAGCTTTCAAAACTGGATTCAACTGAATGAATTCTTGGAAAGAAAAAGTAATAGCTTGTCTCCATTTGTAACTGGGCCAGGCATAAACTATAAGCTTTACTGCTGCTTCCTACACCGCTTAGGAATTCAAAAATATATCTGAATTATGAGCAGCTGAAGAGGTTTTGCCAGGACTGAAATTCTGTGGCATCTCTGCCTTGAATCATTTTTAATGTTTGACTGCAGAGACTCAGACGTGGAATGCAAGGGCTGGATTCCTCTGCCTGCTAAATAGAACCTGCTGTTGAATTGGCTCTTTTCCTGTACAGGGAAAGACTTTGTTCAGAAACAAAGGTCCCCGTAAGCTCTACACTTCTGTTAGGTTCAGTGCTTGTCGTTCCTCTTTTATAACTCTTCCTCTCCCAACCCATACCATAATCTGGGCTGCCCAGAGCGGAGCAGAAAGGCTGCACAAGGAAGCAGATGGGAGTGGGGAGACCACAGAAAAGCCTGGGGAGGGAGGCCCAGCCTTGCCTAGTGATGTGCTGGTACCAGCTGCCAGCTGCACAGGTCGGGTCTGCCTGCTCAGAGCGTAGTTCAGGCCAGCAGCACCAGGAATGAAGCGGGAGCAGCCTTCTGGCAGCCCCCAAATGTGCTTTGTATGGTCTTTAGTCCTAAAACAAAGTCAAAACCTCTCCCGTGCTGCTCTGCTCTGGCCTGACTGACTGTGCAAGTCAGTTTGCCAGACCCTCAGCTGGGTAATTCAGCTTGGATCTGCTGCCTCTGGAGCTGCGGCTCTTAGCTGTAGGGATCTAAGCTGATAATACCAATATTTAATAAGCAAGTAGGTGGCAGAGAAGAGGATAAAGCAAAATTCCTGGAAAATTCTGTGCTGTTACTGGCTTTGCCTTTGCTTTGAGCTTGGATTGACAGTGTTGTTTATACATCCCACATGAAGTTCTCTGGGAGTGTAGCTGTTTATTTAGTCGCACTAAATCAAAGCAAAGTGTTTCTAGGAAGTCATGGTTAAAATACCCAGCACTAAACTTTCTCACTTTGCTCATTCCACTTAGCACTGGTTCCCAATTTAGAGCAGCAGACAAGTGTTCTTTACTGTTAAAAGAAAGCTTCCAAAAATAAGCAAAGTTGAAATGAATAACTTGCACTAACCCTCTGATTCTTCTCTATGTGTCTTTAACTACAGAATGCAGAGCAATGCAACCCTCTACAGAGCTGCCAAAGCTGCAAGCAGCCTGTCCAGATCGATCAGCCTGTTGCATTTGCACAGCCTGCGAGCCGCACCTCGCTTTGACACCACGGCACACCAGGTAGATGTTCTCAGCTCCTTCAAAGCTAGCCTGATATCTCCACGTAGCAATATTTTATCATCCACATGTACGAACTCATTGCCAAGTGCCTATATGCAAATGCCTTGGCAAGCATCAACGCAGATGTTGGAGCATATGCACAGGTGACTTGAATGCATGATTCTGGAGATGTTTTCAGAGGAAAAGTCCAGCTCAGCTCCGAGTAAAAGTCTGAAACTATTTTGATTCAGAGTTATGCAGAATAGAGCTGTGGAGCGGCTAATGTGTCAGGGATGCCACTGCACGCTCTGCACGCCCTTGCTTAGAAAATTTCTGTGATTCTAAGTTTGTGATGCTAAGAGTCAAGAGGGTGATAACAATTTGTAACTGACCACTACCACCCACCTGAGGGGCAAAACACAGCTTCAGCCTTTCCAGTGTTATAGAATTGTACAGCCATGTCTTCTATGGCTGTACAATTACTCCTTGGTGACCAGAATGACTCCTTTATTTGCTTAACAGCATCTATCCCCATTCTCCTGCAGAAATGATGCAGTTGCTTTTCACCAACCACAGTAACAATGCTCATTTGGTTTAAATGACACCGACTAACACTTTGGCAGTCCAAGAAATATCTCATAAAGATGAAAGAACATTTTCAGAGTCTTCATCCTGCTTCACTTTGCTAGGAATCCCTACCATATAATGTAATTATTTGCCACCATATCTGCTTATGCTTCTCTGGAAAGTACACAGAAGTGGATGTGAATGTATGTCTATATTTTTCTTCTTGTGGTTTCAGCAAAAGGACTTAGTAGATATGAAACATTACAAAGGGTACTGCAAATTGGATTTATACATCTATTCTAGATAGGAACTAAACCAGAAATGAGCAAAGTATTAACCTGAATAAACAGCCATATATCTGCGTCTTCATGGGCTTCCCTTTGTGTGCCTGTGGGTCAGTGAAACCTTATGACACCAGTAAGGAGATAGTGGAGGTTATCACTCATTTGCTGAGATGGAGCTTTCTGCCTGAAATTCATATGCTTGATATGTATATTACACCAAAATAGCAGTGGCCTCCAGTAAAAAATGTTTTAGCTATCATGGAATTTAATGCATCTCATCCCTTGAGGTCATAATATAATTTGGTATCATAAAAATGATATATTGTGTGCATGGACTAAATAGCAAGCACACCAAGTGATTTATCTGAGAGAGGAAAGACGCACAAATGTCTTGAAGATGCAGAGCATGGTAAATTGTATGCCACACTCTATTTGTTGGTAGAAAATGATAATGCACACTAGAGAAAATCGTAATATGAAAGAAAAAAAAAACATTTTGCAAGCAGAGGAAATTATTGAACATTAAGGTTCTGGTAACAGGTAACTTTTGCAACTTATTGCTATCCCAGCATACCATAAAGCGCTCTGTCCTTTAACTCCTATACTGGGATGAAGCATCTGCTTCATTTCTTTCTCTTAACATGTATCACACAATAATTTCCTATCTTCAGGAAAGAGATAAAAATAGGGAATAATTAATTCTATAATGATTGCAAAGGTGGAATAAATTTAGGATGCTCTAATAACATAATTATGAAACTTTTCCAGTCTAGGAAAATGCCTGTTTAGTGAACATGGCAAGATGCGGCTGTGACTACTAGCCCTATGTTGGGTGGTCACTCACCTTTGCCCAGCCTCCCAGTAGAAAATGTGTGATTTAACAGGGACTTGTTCCTAATTTACACTGAGGTAACTCCCCAATATGAAATGGTGGAAAGGTGTTAAAAGTTTTGCTGCTCCAAGGAGTTACTAGGGATGAAGAATTTAATTCTGAATTTCTGCATGTGCTTGATGGAGCAGAATGCAAAATCTGACCTGGTCTGGAGAATGATTTGAAAACATACTTTGTCCTAAATACATTGTGTTAAAGGATTTGAGCCACAACGTTTTGTAAACCTTGTTTAAATTTCTTTTAGACAGTGCCTTTGCTGGTAGACCAAGCTTTATGTTGTTACCAAAACTTTGACTGAAACTTTGTAGATTCCTACATAGCAATTTCCTAAGCTGTTGATCTGTGCCTCCTAAAATTGTATGTCTTATACTGTAAAAAACATCAAATTTTTCCTTGTGGACTAAATTCTACTCCTGAATAAATTCTCTTTGTATGCACTAGCACTAGTGGGTGCATGGAAAATGAAGTTCTTTTATCTTGAGGCTGCTGAAATTATTTTATAGATTACCCATCATTGCTCTCAATTGCAGGCAGCTTTAGCCAGAGCAGTGGAACTAGGATTTCTTCCCCAATGTCTGCACTTTCCAGCCGTTTGTTCAATGTGTAATAAAGTAATAGAGAAGCACACATTGACCATCAAAATATTACGGCCATCTATGGCTTCAAACATACGGTTCACAGAATAAACAGGAATGTCTGCTAATTTAATATCTGCCAATTTCCCGGAATTTTATAGGACTATTTCTTACGGATGATATAATGCCTACAATTAAGGTCTCTTATTATTATCAAACTTAGTGCATGGGAGTAGATGAGCGTTAACAAAAGGAAATAAAGGGAAGGCTCTTGCTCTGCCAAACGTGTCATGTTAGGCGATCGAAATGGACCTTGCGTCCATATGGATGCACTTAATGTCAGTGCAGCCCTATCCTGGCTCGTTTGCATAGTTTAAATGCAGCACAGGTGCTGGGACTTTGGTACTAATAAGGAAATATGGTGCTGGGAGGCATATTGCAAGGCAGGGGAGAATGACGTCTCTGTAGTTAATGCAGGTGAAGAAGGGAAGTAGTTACAGCTGTGCACAAGCAGCAGAAGGGGCCATTTCTGAAGAAGCCACATGGCATCATATATTTTATGATGAGAAAGCCTGTATTTAAGTTAAGGAACAAAGCTCTTTAATGCTCTATGTTTTTTGAACCATTTTCTAGCATAATTTTGTATAATGCTGATATTGAACAGTTACTGCTAACCAAGAGCTGAGGTGGCAGTGGATAGGGCTGCTGGTCCTGCAGAAGGTATGTCCTTCTCAGATGGGTCTGTTTGCTCTCGTAGCTCTCTATATATTTTTAAATAGGTTGTATGTCATGGACTGTTGGGAATTCTGGTTATGGAGCAAGAGTCACGAAGGGCTGCTGAGGGAATCTACCTTTATCCAACTGTCTAGTTTTGTTAGTGCAATCATTTTTTCTCATAAATGTTTATAGGATTTGGCATGTCTCTGCTTGGAGTGGAAGCTGTGTGGTATCGCCAGGGAGCTACAAAAAGAATGAATGTACTAAAGAAGACAAAAGAGATGAGCAAAACCACCTTCAATTGTTTCATGCCAAGGTAAATTACTAGCTGACCCGAACGCTATTTTGATCCTCTTTAGTCCCTTGCAATGATGTATGAGATGTGTGAGCTTGGTGAATGCAACCTCTTCTCTAAAGACTCAATACAGAGACACTAGTACCATTGCTGGTAGAAAGAGCACTGAAGCTTTAACAGAGCAAAACTGTTAAATTTGGCTTCTAAAGGGAACTAAAGCCTGTCAAGAGATAATTCTGAGGAGGGGAAAAGAAATGATGTGGTTTTTGGATGTGTGATGTTGAGTGTAATGTTTTGTCAGATAATGTGTGTGACGTCAGCCAGTGCTGCCGTGAATGTATAGAAGGTATCAGACAAACCAGGAGAGCTTAGGGTGCTCACCAGGACCTCAGCAGGGTCCTGTTGCATGCCAGGAACCAGCAGGTGCTGGGATATTCAAGTGAGTTCCAGGGTAATTGCAAGCAGCAAGGTCACTCAAATTCAGTGGCAACCTGCAATTCACTGCATCTACTCCTTAACCAAGCAAGGGGAGCTAGTTTGGAGGAAGCAAAGGCAGAAGTAGGCTGGATGCACAGCAAAAAACAATGTCTTTGGGTTAGTGGAGATACTTTGCTGATTGTAGCAAAGTAGCTGGCCTCTACTTTTGTGTAGGTCAGAAATAAGCACAGTACCATGTACGTATGTGGATTCTTTAGTGAATCTTACAATATTTTTGAAAGTCAATAAGAGGTTTGTTTTGTAAATCTTATAATGGTCAGCCTTCTAGTAGACCCTTCAAGATCCTTCCATTCTTACAAGGTCTAACTCACATGAGGGAAATCTATGAAGACAGAAATATAACAAACTGTTTGATTAAAAACAATACTTTTGCTAGTGTTCTGCTCTTACAAATGTTATCTGCACTATCTCTAGCAGCTTTCAGAAGAAAATCTCATTTTCTATCCTTCATCCTGTGCAAAGTATTTCATCCTTTACAAAATGGTTTATTCTTTTCAGTGAAACTTGGTTCCATAAAACCGATTTTCTATGAAGAAAGCAGAGCACTGTGTGAGTTGCAAAGCTGAAATATTCTGTTTCTGGTTTGTATGCAAAGCAACAATATTTTGGAAGGGAAAAGCTGCTGGAAATAATGAGCAGATTGTTATTATCAACCCTTAAGGAACAAAGCATCTCTGAATTTCTCCACCAATAAAAGGCCTATTTTTGACCTTATACAAACTTTACATTAGTATAATCTGTGTAGCTTTCTATTTTGTACATCAGCAATAATGCCAATGTAGATAAAGTCCATAGCACTGCAACCTGGATAGCTATTTCCCCCCAGATAAAATGTGAATGAACCAGAATAACATTTTACTGTCCATCTGCATTCCCTTTGTTGAAATCACTATACCTGACATAGAAATGAAGTAGGAGAAAACCAAGCTTAGTAAAATGTATTTCTGTAAATATGATGTGAGTGTGGAAAGAATTAAGTTTAAAGCTAAGTAACTTTCCTTTTGTGCCAATTTGGCTATTATACAGATTTTTTTTTTTCTTTTTAATGGTTAGTGATGAATATCTTTTGCTGAAAAGGAAAGTATATTTGAGAGCCCAACCTGACCGTTGCAATCCTCATCAGCAACTGCTTTACCTACTGACAAGAGACATAATTTTCCATTGTGAGTATCCATTAAGGATAGAAAAAAAAAAAACATTATCCTAAGTAGGGCAAAAGTATGTAAACAAAAGCGGTCTGAATGAAGATGCATATATCAAAAGAATATAGCTGTCTCCTTTCTGAAAGGAAAATTAATGGTATTAGACATTCAACCATGCTCTCAACTGACATAGTAGGAACTGGTTGATAAATACTGGTAATGTTGAGGGTTGATTTTTATTATTTTTTTTAATTATTATTTTTTAGCAGTGTTTCTACACTTGCAGGGAGCAGGGCAGTGTTGTGCTCTGGCCTGTTTTACACCACCTGAGGCTTTTAATGATTGCTCTGTCTAAATGATGCCTGGTTGCGGGTGTAGCCAGCTGGGATGTAGAGATGTCTCAGCCATGAATCCTTGTCGTTAGGTGTGTCCCTCTTCCAGCAGAGAGGAGAAATACCTGTGTGTTAACCCAGGAGATACTTCAGATTGCTGATTAATCCAGGCTTTCAGCTGCTATTTAAGGTGTCAAGCAAACCTTGGGAACAGGGTGGTTGTATCTGCTAGTGCATTTCTGTCTAGCGTGTGGCATGCGGAAATCGAGTCTGAGCGAGTCCAGTGGACAGACGTGTTTAACCTCTACCCTGAATAGTAGTGGGAGACGATTTCCACCTCAAAGTTTTCAGTTCGAGAAAGGAAAACCCATTCTGTTCCAGAGAGATCTGGGACTAAGATGTAAAGAGACTTTTCCAGGGGTTTACAAGGAAGGCTATAACAGAGCAGGGAATTAAACCTCAGTCTCCCTCTATCCAAAAATGCCAGCCACACGTGCATTTTCCAGCATTTTTTCACACTGTAACAGTTAATATTCTTGTGATGCCAGTGGCAATTTCGCACGTTCCCTAGGAGGAACTTTCAGACATTGTCTGTTACCCAGCATCTCCCCTACTCTTTTTCTTCTCAAGCAAGTCATCTACTTATCACCTGACAGCTCAAGCGCCAGTCTGAAATTGTCATGTGCCACCCAGCCAAGAGGCTGATATTTTTCTTCTTCATTTCAGAAGAGAGAAGCAGTACATGGGGCATGATCTTATCCAAACAACATTAGTTACTTCATATGTCCATCTTAATAATCAGTTGCTGTCATTTCTCATCTCTGAAAACTTAATGTACCTTTGAGAAATGATAATCTTAAGAAACCTCCTGTGACCAAAGTGGGGGTAAGCAAATCCTGTGCCAGCCTTGCCTTTCATGACCTCTGTTTTTTTTGGCTCTGAGTAACAGAACTTCATTTTCACTGCTAGTATAGCTCCAGGGCTGCTCTTCCAGAATCTCTCACACATTTCCTTTGAGTCCAGTGATGCCTCTCCTAATTATCATCCTGTGTAGCAGGAACACTGGGGCCAAAAATAGCTCCTTTAAGCCCTTGCATGGTATTGCTGTGACGTAAGGGAGGTTGTGGGATGGCTCGTGTTGTACTGGGTTAACGACGCACGCGGGAAGCTGGGTTTATACTGGTCAGTTCTTCAGAGTTAGTGGGTAAGCAAGGGGTAAGCTGTACAGGTCAGCTCTACAAATGGCATCAGCAGAGATGCAGGTGAAGCTCTGCTCAAAAAACTCCTCTAAGAACCAATATCCACCTGGTTCCTGTGTACAACCAGTCCCCCGAGAACACCAGCTGCTGTCACTGCCCGGGGCTGCTTTTGCTGGCAGGTCGTGTCATCAGGCAGATGTTCTGTCCTTGGGGCTAATCCCTCCACGCTGGTCTCTGCAGCGCTGCAGGCACAAGGCCCCTTGGAGTGGAGCGATGTCAGAGCGGTTGCACTCCACACCTCTCCCTACAAACCCTCCTGCTTCTGTATCCCCTCACACATAATGTTATAGCAACACGACAGCTTGGGGAGTATCTTGCACTCACTAAAGCTCTCATTTACCCTGCTGGAATCAAGAGATCTTCTGAAGATGTGCTGAAAAATAAGTGAGGGCATAATTTGGGTCTGAATTCCCAATATAACAGTATCTGAAACCTCTTTATTATAATATTCCTGTTTTGAGTGGGAGACAGATATCTAGCATGAGCAAAGGGGAAATCTTTTTCATCTCTAAGGAATTAGTTTAACAGAAGCAATCTCAGTCTTTGTCTGTCCTCTTTGAAGTAGCCTACAGCCCCTCTTCTTGCCTAGGGCTAAACCAGTGTCAGGGTGCTGCAGCTAGCTCGGAACACTTGTACTTCAGCTCACAGTCACTGACTGAAATATTTAAACTGTGTCTGAAGCACTGGCATGCAGTTTGACTCCTGTTTTTGTAAACTAAAACCAGGAATTCCTACTGAAAACAAACAGCATGAATAGGAATCTTGAGTGTTTGGCTTCAAAGCTCTGAAGATTTCCTTGTTTCAAAGCAGTTACCAGCATTTAACAGTGGTGCTTAATTCAAGCTGCAACACCTATGCAAAGCTATTATTTAGTCTTATTTTCTTCAAAAAAAAATGCTTCAAAACATATTCAGTTCAATAGACTGCATGAAAAAGGACTAGACTGTTTGGACTGCATGGTAGTAGGAGCTTCTAATACCCTGCCTTGGTCCACCTAAAGACAAGGGAGAATTGTGGATTTTGCTCTCCCAAGCAGTAAGGCTGGCAAGCGCGGGCTGCCCCAAGGGAACCAGGGCGAGAGGAACAAGGTCCGTGGTCCTTTTGTACCACTGTCTTGCTATATATTATCCAGGCACAAGATGTCTCTGTGGGCTCTCCAGAAATTCTAGATTTTAAATAAATAAATAAAAATTCTGTAACTCAACTTGTGTGGGTAGCCGTCAGCTTGTGTTTGTGCTTTTGTTTGTTTTCTTTAACAAACGCTTCCTGTGAAGCAGGCTGATAAGTTCTATTTTGTAACATTCTCGCTGCCCCAGCCCATGGCAAGGGAGATGTTTGTGAAGGGAGGATGGTAAAGGACTTCTGCGTGGTACAGATCCCTCCTGCACGTGGTGGGTCCCCAGGTTTTTGGTGGCATGGTTAGGTAGCAGAGCAGTTAATCCTTGTGATCTCTCTATTGAGACAGACATTCTGTTTGCCAAATATTGAGTGTATAGGACAGCATTAAGTGCGGTTCAGCTTCACTGAACCTGAATTAGTACAACTAAAGAAAACCCAAGGTTTGAAATTCCCTGGAGTCTGAGGGCTTCATTTAGCAACATAATTTTTTAATTAAGATTTAATTCTGCTATTTAGCATTCTTTAGAAGTGTATTTGTTTTAAATAATAAATCAGTAAGGGCTTCTTTCTAATCTTAAACTTGCTACAGAAGTATGTTATACCAAGGATTTAGTTATTTCTAAGAAAAGACTGTAACTTATGAACTGGTGTTGCATCTCTAATCTCAGAAAAATATCATTCTAGCTATCACAATGATCACATGAGTCTCTATAGTAATAAAAACCAACTCGGGTCAACAAAAGCTAAATTCAGGTAAGATCAGTGGAGCAAGACATATTTTTATGCAAGGCATGAAGAGACTTGGTCAGTAAATTACTCTTATCCAGGGAGACTTCCATCTCGAAGACTTTGACCTGCCCAAAATCTAGCTGCCGTATGGAAATTCAATGTTGCACCCACATCTTTCCAGCACAGTGAGAGGAAGCCCATTTTCTGGTCTCATGACACCTAAATCTAAGACCTGAGCTTTGGGGATATTATGTTCAGTATAGGCCTGGTGTGCTAAAAATACCAGCAAAATGACCTCTTGGCATCAACTACCTAATCCCTCATTTTCCTTTGGGACTGCTCCTAAGACTGTTTTAATTGAGAGGCTCTCAGGGAGTGCGCATTTCTATCAATGCTTTGTGGTATGCTGGTGCTACTGTCTTGTCAATTGTTATTTTAGTAGTAGGGTTGATTACATTTCCAATGGAGGCATTTTATTGCCTTTTAAGATATTATTTATGTGGTAGAGTTTGGTGTTAATCAGCACAAAACCCATGATGAAGTAAGCCTGAAAAGTATAAGCAAGTCAAGCATGCTTCAATAAATTATGAATATATTGTTAGAACTGTAAAAGGAGCTTATATTTTTCTTCCTTATCCCCCCAAAAAAGTTGTAAATTAGGTTTCTGACATTTAGTGTGGCTAGATCTTCTCAAAGCTTTAGCAGGAAAGCAGAGAGGCAGAGGAGAGGGGATGTCTGCCTTGAAACTAAGGGGGGAAAAATGAGTGAACTGATTTGGTAAATGGGTTGATAAATTCCCAGATTTATGAGTAGCGAACAGTGTAGTAGAAGTCTCAGCTGGTGTTTAACCAGGGATTTCTGTTGTTTGGAGTGTGCCGGTAATCACGGAAAATACCCAGAGGAAAACTTAAATGACAGCGGCCAACCTTCTTCCTTCTGCTTTTGTCCCAGGGACTTATTACAACATCTGTTAGGCTCTTGTAGCATTGTTTAATAGGTTAAGAATTGAATTACTAGCTTGTAAATTTAAAAAATCCAGCGTGCTGCTATTAATCAATAAAGTTGTGAGTAATAAACCTTTCAGAGTTAAACATTCACATGCTATTTCCTAATTTAATGAGACAGAGGAAGTTTCTTAATGGAACTTCTTATGGAAAGAGGCAGATTTATACAACATTTATTGTGCATCCTGTTACATACCTGTTCTTGAAATTGTATAAATTTCTGAGGTTTTCCAGCAGACGTATATATTTCCTTTGTAATGATGTAGAGGTAGAATTTGGAATACAGGCTGTAATGCATGGTAGAAATTCAAGGGTGTACATATGGCACAGGCTTGAGGATGACTATGTCCTATTTTCTGTATATTGTAGCTTAATTGGTGTGCTTATGTCATTTGGGAGTAGCATCTGTGAAGTGCATGTTCTATGCAAAATGCTTAAATAGACAAGTAAAACAGGGTTTCTATCATCTGTGTGTCTTTAATCATGTTAGTTTCTTGGATAATTTTTTGGATGCCACAGCCTTTTTACCTATCATGCTGAATTTAGACTTTCATTTAGTATGTTTTCCTTACAGTTTATGCCCAAGTGATCATCAAGTGAACACATACATTGTGTTAAATGAATGTTAGTCAACAAAGCTACATTATTCTTAATTTTAAATAAAAATCCTCAGATTTTATAAATGTTCTAAAGCACGTTGAATTGCAAGTATCATTGGCGTAAAATAATCTTTATTAGTATGGAAGCCAGAAGGTGGAAAGCTCTTTATTGCACTTTATATAAAGTTTGAGTAATGAAAGAATAATTAATGAGAAGTGCTTGGGCTTTAAAAATTAACCATTGGTTAACATTCCTGTTTCAGTTTCAAGCACATCAGCAATTCTATCTATAATGAATTCTAATTAGTCCTGTAAAATGCTCATAACAGCTGTAAGTACTGGAATGCAGTACCTAAAGACACCTTCTTGCCCACTAAATCTAGTTCCCTGCTGTCTCTGGAAATTTTTTATTAACCTTAATAATCCACTGATCATCTATTAGTTCCTTGTAAGTGACAGATTCACTGAAAGGGGATGCAGCTTTGTGCAGCTTCGGAGGCTTCTGAAACCTCCACTCGGCTCCCTGCTCACCGTTACCTTGTGCTGTTCTGCAAAGCCTTTCTTGTACTTTGATAATACTGGCGGTTAATTACAGCTGGTACTAATAGACAGGACAAGTATTTCATCATTCAAATACATTAGCGTGGAAGTAAATACCAGCTGTAATGTGTTCTGACACTCATGTAAATGACACAGAGCCACAGCGATGCCTCCTGTTAGGAGTTACACCTTAAAGTACTTCACATCTTGATAGGCAGGAATCAAAAGAAGGGAATCAGCTGCATTTTCAAGGATATTTTCAACCTTTTGAGATCGGTTGAAGACCTTAGATACAATAATTATTACAATATTTGCTAGAAATTCAGAACTTTCATTGAAAGAATCAAGTGTGTGCAACAAAACTACCAGTGAAGCTGTCAAATGGGAAAACTAAGTTGTAAACTAAGTCTAATTAGGAAGCACATGTACTTTTCATTAAATTCCCAAACCAACAAACTTATATACACACACACAAAAGCAGATGCACTAAATATGTATAGGTATAATTGATCAATGAAGCAATAACTTCAGTCCTTCCCCACGGAGACTAACCTGCTGTGAGGGCCTGGTGTATGAACTGAGATGAAAGCATATTTTCGGTTCTGCTGTTACTCAGTTTATAATTTAAGTGCTCCCTACAGGTTGGTAAGCGTAGAGAATAATTTATTCCTTTCATTATTAGAACTATAAGAATTAAGAAGGGGAGGGAAGCCAGTCATACCTTATACAGTTATACCTGATTAATGTTTTATTTGTTGTTGGCAAAAGCTTATCCTGACATTTTGTTGTACATAAATCCTGGGGCTTCTTTTATCCTTTTCTCCTGGTATTCCTAGGGATCATCTCCATGCCATTGGGGGATAAGGTGTTTCAGCTTCTGGATCAACATTCTGCAGTTTGCAGAGAGTAATGACTTTTCAAGTCATCACTAACAAAAATGACCCTGAACCATAAAGTTTTTTTAAAAAGGCAAAATAATAGAGAATTGTCTTGCCTCCTCTTTGCATCTTTTGTTGCAGCCTTTGTTGCCTATGGGTATTTATGCAGAAGTACAATATCTGATGCACTTCAAGGACAAATCTGGCTGCTGAACTTTTGTTGATGTAATGTTCATTTGCTCTAAATGCCTTTATTACACTGAACTCAAGGCTGACATTTGTTTTTTTTTTTTTAATAGCAACTCTCATTCTGTCATTAAACTGAATCCAAATATCACTTTGTTCTACACAAAATAGAATATCATCCTCCTTGCCCTTCTTCCCAACCCTCCAAAAAGCACCTGATAAAAACAATAAGACAACCCAGAGTTGCTGCAACACATTGACTTGGAGCAGCTGTATGACACTTCAGAGTGAAACTTTCAGGCGTCTTTGTCAGACTTAAGTGGCTAAATTCAAACCTGATTTAAATAAAAAAACACCCTCCATCACAATAGTGATTGCTTTTTCAAAATCAAGCTTTTTCAAAACCTTTTCTGGGCTATCTCTTTTATTCAGAACTAACTGAATGAGTGTTTTTCAAGAAATTCCCATGTTCTGATGTTTATTTAATCTCAAATTCAAACAAAATAGAATTTATAACAAATTATGAGGAAATGATGAAATACCTGTATTGAACAATTTTAACTCAGCATGGCTGGGATACTTTCTTTAACTGTTAACTAATGTTTAAAAGGCAAATAGGAATCATTAAATAGCAAAATGAATACTTTATTGTGAGATGCTTGAATTTCTTTTTAACTTTCTTAATTGGTTCAAGTTATATTAGAGTTATATCTATAATTTAGATGAATCTCTGGCCAGTGTCTTCATAACTGTCGTGCTGCATAGCAGAAGGAGAAATGGAGCCTGCAGAGACCAGGTTATGTTGCAAAAGCAGGGATTGGAATGGGCTCCCACATCCAAAACAGTATCTGAACTATTCTTGTTACAGCTGATCTCTTATTAGGAGCAAAACAAATTTAAAACCATACATCTTCATTGCTTCCCTATAAACCTCCAAGGAAGTTGGTATTGAAAGGAATATTCTACTGCTGAAACCTTTATCATTTAGTGCAAATTATTGTTATTGAACTAAATCACAAGGAAGCACTTGGAGGTACTCAGCTTGAGATGTGATTTACCATTGTCATTATTTTGCTGTGTATTTCTGGCATTCCTAAATATTCTGCTTCGCATCTTCCCCTGGCAAGGGAACTAGTGAGTTCACTGAACTCAGGGAGAACAACTGTTCCCTGAGCACCAGACATAGCTCTGTGGCCAGTTACAAATATCAATTCCTAGTGAGCAAGAATTTCATAAAACGCTTCAAAGAGGTTTGTTTTTTGTCCCTTTATAACTGAAGTTCAGAGGACATTTATGGCTGTGTAACACAAAGATCAGAATATTTTATAGTCTTCATAGGTCAGTTTATAGAACTTGCTTGAACGAGATTATTTGGAATGACATGGAGGTCAAGGACAGAGGAGGACTAGATGATATGTCAATGTCCTAGTTTCTCTGAAGCATTGTATTGAAAATATATTCTAAGTTATAGCTTTTTATTCAAAACTTGTGCTTTAGTTTCCAAGGCAACAAAAATGAGGAGCAATAAGGTATAGATTTTTTTTTTTTTGAAGTACTCTGTGATATGAAAGGGATGAGCAGCTGAAGACTTCTGATTTGTGGTTTGGAGACCTGTTAATGAAAGCTGTCAATTTTAGAGCCCTCATTGTAACGCAAACCCAATCCTTAGCTCTTCCATTAATATACGCCTCACCGTAATTTTAAGGCTCTTTATCACTAGTCATCGTAGCCCCTGTCACACATCACTAATATCTGCTGCCTGAAAGATGCTTGGAATAGCAAGTGTCTATACATCAGAGTAATTTTAAATTTTGCTCTCATAATGAGTGGAAATTGAATCAATATCTTCTGGGATTTACTCCAAGCTTAGACATTAAAGCAAAAATTTTATACACAGACATGCCTGCATACACACACAATGCATGCTTCTATAGAGAGCATAACTGCAGTTAATATTCCTAACGGCTTGGGAAGGTGTTCTGGATTTGCTCAGTGTTGGCCAGGAGAAGTGTCCCCATCTCGTGTCTCCCACGTCCGCTGCTGCCTGCCCTATCGGACACTGCTGGAAATTCCCAAATCCCAGCACATCCCTGCACCAGCCTATGGATTCCTCAGTGCTTGCGAGGGCTGAGCTCCCTTCATCCAGCCTTCTGGAGCAAATACCAGAGATTAATAAAAGGGTGAAAGAGGGCTGGTTTGCTATTTATCCCTAACAAAAAAAAAAAAAAAAAAAGGAAAAACAGTTTATGCTGGGATTTCTTTACGGGTCTGTGATTGCAGTAGCTGGGGCTAATAGTAATTAAAATGCTGCTATGTGTCCTCTCACCTCAGAATTAGGCTTTAAAATGGTGACAAGATAATGAATGGTGAAGGCTAATATCCGTATTAATTTCCGAGGGTGTCCGTGTGGGTGGCTGGAAAGTTCAGGATATTTGACGGCTCAGACGCTGCTGCTGGCAGCGCCCATCTGGCTGATCGGGCTCAGCTGCCTCCTGCCAACGTTCTTCTGTGCTCAGCCCAAAGCACTGGGCTTGACTGTTCAGATAAATCTTTACCAGATTTCCTAATGAATTGTTGCCACACACGTACCTAGAGCTGATTTTTGTCGAAGAATATATTAACATGGAACATGCATTTTAAGTCTTGCCAAATCCTTCTGATATTCTAAAAGCTTTACATGAAGGTAAACTGAGGCACAAGCTCAAATTACTCAAGGTAACTAGAGATAATGCTGAGAGTGCCCTGGAAGTAAGAAACGTTGGCTCCAGATCATTAGGTAACTTCCATTCTCCCCTCCAAGTAGCTGTAAAGCTGCTTTTGGAAGATTTTGGAGAGTCAGAATGTGCTATATTACTCAGGGAGTCTGTGCAGGTACCTTCATCTTACAAAATAGTGTGTGAACCTCCAAACAATGTCCATTTGCCTTTTTTTTTTTTTTTTTTCTTTTTTTTTGCAATCCCGGCCTCTATGCGTTGGGTTTCAAGGATTTCAAAGTACTTAACTCCTCCCCTTGTCCCCTCCACTTAGTAATCTATTTCAAAAAATCAAGAAAAGTCAATTCTAATGAAAAATGTACTTGCACTATGACAAGGACTGCTGGTTTATGTTAATTCATCCTATCAGGCCATTAATGTCTCTACCCCTCAATTTGATGTAGTTACTTTACTTATGAGACAACGTAATTTCTGTGCTCGGAACGCATTAGAATTTAATTAGTACTGGCACAGAATAGTAGCACCTCGAGTAAAAGAAATACTAAATTGCTTCATTTCTGGCATAGAAAATCAATGCATTCTCTATTCAAACTTGATTTTCATTTCATTATTTTTCTAAATAGATTTACAGGAGTCTATTTAGGATTATAATATAGCTAGCACATTAAAAATTAAAGTACAGCCAGGAACTGATTCATTTAGCCAGGTATGAAAGAAAATGTATCATTGTGATTATGGTATCTAGTCATCCGTTGAGTTCAGTGCTGCTCACTCTTCTCTGTAGAAGTGATTTTCACAGAGTGACACCAAAATATTTCACTACCATCTCCAGCTGCAAAGACTTTTCCACGTTCTGTCTTGTGAGCAGAGGCAGGAGGAGTGGGATCCTCAGCTGCTTGGAGCTCATGAGGGCTGGGAGGTGGAAGGTAGGACCTACCTGCCCATGGCCATGAGTCCCCATCAGAGCAGCCACGCGGTTCCTGCTCCTCGAGCTGAGCCCTGGGAGTCGGTAACGTTTGCCCATTAGAAAATGCTGCCTTTAATGAGACCTTTTTGAGGTTTCAATACCCTGTTTCCCAGAGATGAAAGTTAACGAACCCAATTAATCTGCAGCCCTATCTCACTTGCTTGGATGGAGCAGGTTGGTTACACCTGCCCGGCTGAGAGCTTCAGACCCATTATTCTCTTCCTGAAAATGAAGTTCTTTCAGCAGAATGGAGTCCTCCCCTCTCGCTCCATGAATCTCAATTACATCCAATCTAGCCTGAAGCTAGCATATCAACAAAGACAACTCTATCGGACAGCTTTAAAACTCACCCAAGGTCACTGTCAGGTTTTTTTCCCCTCCTCTTTCCAGTAGTGGATCTTTCAGGACAGGAAATCCCCCACAGCCCACAGGGTTGTTCAGCTGACTCACGTGCTAAGTGCTGTGTCTCCAACCTGGTTGTTATTTTGCATTTTCTGTACATTTTTATCAGCTTGTGCTGGTTTCTGATCTATCTACTTTCACCTGCAGTTGAAGGGCATTCTACTACTATACATTTTAATTAAGTCTCACTGGAATGCAGTTGTTTTCCAGTCTTCAGGTATCAGGTTGATTCTCATTCCTGCCCAGGAGTAAGATTATAGCATTGGAAAGAATATACATGAATACTATAAACGGGTATATTTAAGGATGCCTTTCCAAATTCTGTTGACTTGATTTTGTTGCTTTCCAAAATTTTTTTCATTTAGTTTAATTTTTGAGGTGACAACTTGCACAGAGAATAAAGGGAGATAAACAAGCAGAAAAGCAATATTAAATATCTCAGTCTGCAATAATAATTAATTTGTAAAAATGTTGTTATAAGTGCTTTCTGAAACCTCACATACTTGTTACCCAATTTTTGAAAAATTGAACAAGTTTTATTATGCTTACTAATGTCAGGCAGAAGGCAAGAAAATGTCAAGTAAAAATTCTCATACATTATAATCTCTTTGTCATGGACTACAAAATACTAATTGCTCATTAGGAGGAAAGAAATAACTGTTAAAAGTGACAGCTCTGTGATGATGCTCCTTCTTTCACCTTCATATTTGAAAACCATATATCACTTAAGGAATAGCTGTTTGAAACAGTACTGAAAATCCAAGTGCTAGGCAAAAAGTTAGGTGGGAGACAGACAGAGAGATTTGAACCTGCTCCTAGATTAGTGCCGCTTGTCTCAGAAGTTTGGGAAGAGAACCTGAAAATCAGACCTTATCGCAGATAATAGATAGATGGAGAAAAGGCTTAATGTCTAATAATGTTATTGGACTTTTATGACTGCAATTTTATTTTTTAATTCACGTTTACATTTTTAAGAACAGAAGGGACCATTCAGAACATTTACTCTGAGTTTCTGCATAATATTAGCTGGAACACTGTATGTCACAAGCTTATAGGCAGCAGACCTATAAGATACAGAGATAAACTCCTGGTGAAAAATATACTATAAGGATAGGTTCGAAACTTTCTGAAGAAACAGATTTATCAGCAGTTTCTCAGTTGGACTGTTAATGTTCAGTTTGAAACATTGCAGGTTTGATGAACTTGCAAATCGAAGGCAGGGTATTCTAGGAATCTGTGCTGGTGACAGGCTGCAGGGACCTCCCGTGGGGACATAACTGCAGTGTGTGCAGGAGGGGACAGCTCCTGTGGAGGGTGGCCGTGTGGCTGGTGATGGGGTTCTCGCATGTAAGCATTTCCCTAGATTATAAACCTGTGTCTTGGCTGGAGAGAGATTTCTTTAGAAGAGGAATTGTATCACCACAAATGGATAGGAGAGTTCAGGCTTTAACATTATGTTCCAATAATATAAATATTTGCTTTGGAGCACTTAACCCTGAAAGTGTAACCCTTATAGAACTTTAATTTGGAAGGAATACTACTTCAAGGTCAGGGAACAGCTGTGCTTTTAAATTGTATCTGTATAAATGATTAATTGACGGTAAGAGACTGTTAACTGATGCTCACGGAAAGTTTTTCTGCATTGTAACCTAATTGCAAAAACACTACCAAGTATTTTTTGTTCATCATTAGACTGTCCTTTAGGGCCCGTGTGTCTTTGTAGGACAACAAGAGGGTTCAGTTCTAAGTAACAGGCTGAGACATGATGAAAGCAAGGAACAGAGGCCAAGACCTTAATTAAAGCAGAGTTACATTTCAGAAAGTTATTGAAGAAGAAGGAGGTGCTAGGGGCTAGAGGGTAGTTATAAATGTTTTCCAAAGTCCATTTGTGCAGTGAAACAGCCAATACAACAGTTGTATTATTCACCTTTGCTGTGTTAGTATTTGTGAAAAGCGACTTCAAACAGGCTCAGAGCTTGGAGCCCGCTGTCCAAGGGTGATGGACACACAAAGGAATAGGGAGGAAGGAAGGGATGCTGCAGGCTGGCAGCACAGAAGCTCCTCTGAAGTTTGCTAGCACTTTTTGACCTTGCTAGAACTAATTTCATTTCATAATCCTCTTGGTTTCAGTGAGCAGCTTTTCTGCTTAGCTACTGCTGTCAGGAGTTTTCCTTTCAGTGTAGCTCACAGTTAGAATTCCCTTGCGTTTGGTACCCATGCCAGATTATCGGGACATCCTGAGAGATGATGAGGATGAGAACACAGGCTGGAGAAGCAAACAAAATTTAAACCAGTCTAGAAGAAAAGCTCAGGTTCATCTGGTTTATGGAACAGCTAAAGATAGAGGGTCTTCATTATTCCTTCAGATCCATATTCTACTGCTACGTCACAGTTCATTTGAGATCTTTCATTAACAAGTCAGTCTGGTGGCAGACAGTATCTGGGGAGCATGAGAACTACATTCTGTGCCCTGTGCACATGCCTGCCCACCCTGCTGCCGTTCTTCCAGAGGTATCCGGATCATCATTTTCTAGCATATACAGTCTAACATCTCGGACAGGACTGCCTGGTTTGGGTACATGAGCTCGTTATGTGCTCCTTTTATGAGAGGATTAGAAGGAACTTGTTGCAGCACAGCAGCAAGTTCCAAAAATCAGACTATACCCTGAGCTCCTGCATGTTTTTTTCATCTGAGTGCTGACTGTACCTAAAGCTCAAGGGATTCTCCTTGAAACATGGAGCATGATATGATATGCCATGAGATTAAAAACAGAGGGATTGGTTTCTTTCTTTGGGGAATTATCTGCTGAACTAGCACTGCCTTCCCCTGCAGTTCTCTTGAGAGTATCTAAATTAAATATGATAAGAATTGATGAACTGTACTGGAAAACCCCTCAAGGCTATCAGATATTCATTTACAAGAGCAGAGGGAATCATTGTCCATACTCTAGTTCTGTTTTATCACATAAATGGTGCTTTAGAGATGGCTTTGTATATAGCATCATATTTCAAAGCTTTGCTTTATTAGATCACACTGATGTTGGAAACTCCTAAGAATTTCCTTTGATCCCAATCCTTTGGAGTCTTCTGTCTACAAATCTGTTGTTAGTCATTAATAGGGCACATATAGATGTATATATGATGTGTGTACATATATTTGTATGTATATAGTTATAAAAATAAGGGAGATATATAAAATCAAATTGTCTGATTTGAAGTTACTAACACTTTAATAGAGATTTTTAAATAGCCTGTTCCCAAAGTTTTTATTTGTTTTGTTTTTTAAGTTTTCCTTGTTGTTTATGAAGACTTTAGGAAAAAAATAGTTTCTCACTTAGAATACTAGGAATCTGGTTAGTGATCAGGAGAGATCTCCTTAGGTTAATAACTGTCCATAAAAAGATTTAATAAATAAGAATGGCAGACAGTCAAATCTTTGACTCACTGGCAAGATTAGGAGGACAAGACACTCACCTAGGGCCTAAAGCTTGCTGCAGACACACTCTTTATTCATCACAAACTGGACTGTACCAGTGGGGCAGGCACCACCACAGCTCTACAAAAGGAATGTGTTTGTTTGGCAGCGTTCTCACACATGGAAAATCCGACTGCTGCTGAATCCTGGTCTTGTACTGCAGTGGAATAACGTCTTGCCACAAAGAAATGAATCTGCAGCCAACTGCTGGATAAGACGCCTGTAGCCGGTGGTTTCAGACTAATAGGCCTGATAGGAAACTTTTCTGTGAAATTCTGCAAAGATGGAGTCAACCAGAAATACTAGTTGTCATCGTGTGACTAATCCATGAAAGTAATTTTTGTTCTGTCAGCAAAAAAAAGTGTATTCCTCAAATCTATTGATTTCTGTACAGAAATCCTTTGGTTTGTGCATGGAACTCTAGTTATATGATTTATATTTAAGATGCCTCGTAAATTCCTGCAACCTTGGTGAGAGCTATTAATAAGGCAGCTAAAGGAATAAGTTTTTTCGTATGCTACAAGTTAAAATACACTCTTTCTAACAGTAGACTGAAAAAGATGCCATGGCTGTTTAAGTATCTGAATTCAACAGTAGTTAAAAATTCTATGCTAAAAGCCTCAAGTCAATTTGATTTGGAGTTAATGAATTTCTTTCTAGACTTAATCAAGGCAGTTATCTTCAACTAGATGTCATATTATAGCATGACATATATCATCATTTAAGCACTGCAAAGTACTAAAGAATTCAAACTTATCTTTATTTCCATGCTGGCAGCTTGGTGCTCAGGCTCACTTTCTTTGGGTTCTCTATTCTTTTTTTTTATAGGAAGAAACATGAGGTTGTTGAAATATAGTTTCCATTGCTAACCCAAATGAGAGAAAAGAATAAGTGGAACTATAGAGATGTTTTCTGTACAAAGAGCAGAAGTTTGTCATTTACCTCTTTTTTTCCACAAGGATACTCCAAACTGTGGCAGAACGTGAGTTAATTAGAAGACTTTTTTCTCAGTTCTTCTCTGTTGATAACTTTTCTATGTGTTTCTCTTCCAGTAGCATGATTGTCATCTTTTGTTTCTGTTAAGTCAAATTTGGATCATGGAAACATGCACTGTCTATGCACATGTATTGCTGGGTAAAGCAAGACAACTGCTCACACTCAACTCCTTGGCCATGGCATTCAGAGTCAGCTCTGACTTCTGGTGTTAGCAACCCAGGCTGACGATGGAGATGAGAGTAGTCAAAGATGCAATAATCCAGCCAGTCATCTGTAGATCAAAGATAAGAGAGATACTTGCTCTAAAAATAACAGAATGGACCAAAAAGGGTCTCTCTCTAATATTAATGTGCACTTGTAGTTTGGTAATTTATCTTCTAAAGAAGGTATTTATAGCTATTATATCAAAGGAACTTTTCAAAGGCTTTATAGGAAACCATGAGTCAGTTTGGAGATGTCCTTTGAAATTTTTTTTGAACACATCATAATGTTTTATAGCTCAAAACAGCTGAAATAACTGAAAGCACATGTGGAATATGGCATTCATTTGGAGCCAAATGGTGTGTTTGAATCCTAGTCTGAAACAGGAGGGTAGCTATTGTGAAACAACGAAACCCTGTGCTCTCTATTGTACAGGAAGATGCATTAAACTTCAATTAAAGAAATAATGGGTCTGCTACCCATTGCATATTTTAATGAGTCTGTGCACCATTAGAATGACGAGAACACTGTTCAGTATTTCTTCTAATCTGAACCAATGAAAGCTAATGGTGATTTATTCCTTTCCACCTTTACAATAGCTATAATAGGGATTTATAATAACATGTAGCTTTTGTTCACCAACTTTAATTGTAGAACATGGCTGCTCAGAATTGCTAGATGCTATATTTAAGTCAAGCTGATTTTTTTTCTCATTAATCCAATAAGGAGAAAGAAAAAGCATTTCGTGCCACAGTTAATGTTGTTAACATGCTGTTCATATATATCCTTCAGGTTTTTGTTCAGCAGACAATGCAAAATGAGGCAGAAGCAAATTCCACTCGCAGTCAAAGCAGATTATACAAACTCTTTTTAGGATTAGAAGGAGCTAATGAAAAGCTTCACAGGCCACCTAAGATTTTAGTAGCTTTGCAGTAAATGCAAAAAACATTTTTCATGGAGCCAGCATTAATTTTACAAAGGAGGCTAGAGAGGAGCATTTTACTGGCCAGTGACCAGTGGGAAAGTTGCTGCTGTGTAACTTTCTCATGCGTCTCACCCACTCCAAAAGAAACTTAATCCAAACCCAAATACCACCCCATACATTATCGTTCTCTTTTGGTATGAATCTTCTGATACAAATCTGGAGTTGGTGAACATCCCTCTGTAATTTCCAGACCACTTCTTTCATTACAAGCTTGCTATTAAGCTGCTTAAAAATCATCATTTTTTCATCTCTATAAACCTCGGAAATCCATTAGATTTGTCAGTATTGCTCCTGTTGCATTGGTGTCAAAGGATATAAAAACTTCATTTAGATTGCTCTTTTCATTAATTTTCTCATGGGAGCTAAGTGTTAAGATTCTTTTCATTGCTTGCTTTTTAAGGAAAGGTGCTTTAAGGGATTAGTATGCAGAACAACATATGCTTTAATGTGCATCCTTATGCTAAGAGAGAAGATAGTTATCAGTTACTTTAACACCCTTTTCTACCCCTAAGATTACTGCAGTAGCATAAGAGCTCAAGGATAGTACTGTACTCCTAGAGATACAACTGATTAACACAGAGCAGCTGGAGCAAAAACTTTTATGTACAGAACTCTCTAATCTCAGTGAGGGAAAAAGTTCTCCCTTCTTACAACAGGAATGGAAATAAAAATCATATTATCGCATCCTGTGAAATATTTGGAATAGAAATGTGAAAACTCACTTGGAGGAATCTTCCTGAGCAGGCACTGGTGGTAATAAGTTGAAATAGGGTTGGACGCTCCATGGGTTTCAGCCACCACTAGTATTTAAAGGGATCTGAAAGCTTCTGTGAGATGTTTTGGAGATCTCTGTGGATCCATTACTTCCATGTTTAAGCTGAAAAAGTAGGTGTTCAGTCATGGAGCTCACTCTGTCAGGATTTATTTTACTCAAGGTTCATCCCTACCTACACAAGTAAGAATGGGCAAGGGTTGAGAATTGGTCCCCTAATATAGCAAATTTTTCTTATTTGTGGGTCTTTAGTCTGTTTAGAAGAGTGAAGTCCTTCAATAAATTTCAAAATGGTGCTGCAGACCCACAGATCTCTTCCACATCATCATTTGCCCTTCAATTTAACCGAAGTGATTTATCAAAGAATGTCCTTCTACATTCAGATCATAGAAGAGTGCATCCATCTGGCTTCCTCAGAAGCGGGATGAAGCCTGATACCTTGTGAAGGCAACGGAGTTAGGATTTCACCCCAATTTTTAGAGGTGCTGGACACTCTCAGATCTCATTTCTTTTGAAAGTGGGTTGTGAGGCATCAATGCAGGATCTAGGACAAAGGCGATTAGAAACTCCGGGGATTCTAGGACAGCAGGGAATGTACTCCAAACTATTGAAAATGTTCTCTCAAATCAACATTCTTAAAGATGTGAATAAAACTTTTTTTATTCCTAATGAGAGTTTAAAAGCTGAAAGGTTAAACAAGAGCTTTGCGAAAGTTAGTTCTTGTATCTTTTGCCCAGTGGAAGATGGCAGAGCCCATGATGTGAGTGCCATGACCCAATCCCAAAATCTTTCTGTTGACTTTAGTGGGGTCCTCTGGCCAGGGAGGTTGGGATGGCCATCAAATTCCCTTTAGTAGTAACTTTAATGTAGCCAGGAGTCTTCTGTGGCTATCTGGACCCAGAACCAATGTCACACTGATTTATGTAGTCCAATAAGTAAAATTCAGAGCTCAAAATGATAGGAGTGGTGACAAGACGGGAAGACTAAGTTTGGCAACACTCAGGTTGGTTTATTTTAACCACTCTCACTGCATCTGTGTTTTCCTAGTTGGATGGATCTGGTTTCTCACCGTTAGGTTCTGTGGTAGTAGAATTTTTCACATTACTGGTTCTTGTTATAGACGATGCCCTGAGGGTATTAAGGTTGTGTTTGGTCACACTGCTAAAATATAAAGCTCCAAATCCCCCTTGCCGTTGTACCTAATTAAGGAACCTCATTAACCCTCTCTGTGGATAGACTGAGAGGATGTCTCCTTTCTGCAGGCTACTAGTAGGTTCTCTGGTAGGACAGCACACTCCTCTGACGCCTCGTATAACGTGCTGTGTTAAATGTATTCTGCCAGCTCATGGAAGTGACATTTCCTTTTTGTTGTCCATTCTTTCTGAGGAACTTCTATGAATACAGTTCTCTAGGGTTGTTTTTTCTCTTTTTTTCTCCCTGGTTTTGGAGCTCTGCTGGTTCAGAAGGTGGGAAACTAATTGCCTCATATAAGTCCTTGGACACCACAGAGCAGGAGATGGATCAGGTGGCGGTGCTAAGGGGGAGGTGAAAATTTGGGGTCAGATGCCTCGGTTTAATTTGCAGAATAGCTGGGGTAACAAATTCAGAACTGTTCTGGCCATCATTTTTCAGCACAAACTATTTCTGCACCACAAAAATTAAGAAGTAGAAGGCTATTAGGTGAAATTATTTATTTTCCTGTTCTCCAGTGAAGAAGAGTTGAAGTTACTCACAAATGGTGAGTTACGAGTGATCGGGTTTGAGCTAACCTGTGTTACCAGAGCCTGCTGGGAAGATGGACATTTTTGAAAGGTTGTGAAAATGCTTTGATGCCATTAGGCAAAGCAGGCTGAACAAGACAGCAGGCAGGAGTGGCTGACAGTTGGTGGCAAATCTGGACACTTGTTGATTCGTATTTCTCTAATAAAGCATGAGACAGTCGTCTGCCACGGCCACCAGGATGCTGGTGTCGTGTTGGAAGAAGTCCCTTCCTGCCAGCACTGCTAGACCAAGTTGCTGTCCACACCAGCCCACGCTGCGTGAGTGTCCCTTCCTATCAGTCACACCAGCGGCTCCCGGGAATTCGGTTGGGATCATGTATGTGCATTGCACTTCAAGGAGAATGTGATACAGAATGGAAGCACTGTTCTCTGATCAGGGATGATAATTAGGAATCAACCATGTACTATACCATGCTCGTGACCTGAACAATCAGCTGGTTTATTAATTTTCATGAGTTTTGGGGTTTTTTTTGTTTTTTGTTTTTTCTCTCAAAAATACATTAGGTTTGTCAACACAGGGTCACTACAGAGAGCTGTACAGACATTGCAAATATTTTCGCTCAAATCTTAACGTGAATTTCAAAGTATTCTGCTTTGCTACACTCATCCTTTCGTAATTCTCCACAAAATCTTGAGTAACCAAGTTTTTTTCTTTCCAGTAGGTTTGCATTTGTTGTTCATAGCACCTTGCGGAAATAGTTCCTCAAAGAAAAAATTAAATTCTTTCACAAAAGTGCCAGTAATGATGTTATAGAAACATAGCATGAGATGTAAACAACTAACCAAGGCATCCGGGAACATAAAAATATCTGAAGGAGCCTTTCATTGAGACAAATAAGGGGGGGAAAAAGTCACCTTGACTATCAAATTCAAGTACCGAGTGATTATATTTAAGTGAAATATCAAGAATGATGTTAGGATAAAAATGTTACTCTGCGGCCTTTAAATCTATGGCCATTAAATCATTTTCTTTCATCCACCGGCCTACTTTAAGACACATAATCTGTGAAAAGTGCCCTTAAAACTATTAAGAAATATCAGTGCACATTTTTGTTGGTGAACCTGCCTATTTAACTGGTGGAGTGACATGTACCAAGCCTGGCGCGGGCAGGGGAGACACCAGGGTAACTGCAAGGCCAGAGCTGACTGCAGCAGATGTCTGAGAGAAATTAAGTTCTGTTTTAACTGGCCATTTTTTCTCTGTTAGAATAAAGTGGAGCTAGAATCTGGCTGGTGAAATAGCTGGTGTGTAGTTAGATTTTCCTTCTATTGCATAGAACATTTATTATAGGAACCATTGTACATGGGAAAAAATAGACAGAGATGACACCTCTGTGGTCAGTAATTCTCTGCAGAGGCAAAACCCGGTGTCTCTCTGCAATCTAGTGGAAACGAAACTAAAGATGTGTGCTAGAAAGCCTATCCCCTAACCAAAGCGCTCAAATATTTTTTGTATTCAGATATCTATACATATAAACCAGACTGACTGATTATGTACGTTATTCCAAGCTTAGTCTACCTAATATTTCTGGCTAATATAATACCTATCTCAAACTTTTACTATAGTATCATTGAACTTCAAAAATTCTTAAAGGTCAGATTAAACTTGTAAGAATCCTAGGAAACCCAGACTTACTTCACTAGTGTATTAAAGCTAAAGCCTCCTAATTACCTCATTTACAAACATTTCAAAACTGACATACTGATGCACGGCAAGGTTAATTGCTCTTCTTACTCAATTAGTAAGAACTCCATACTCTTTATTATATTAAAGTAAGCTATTATCACGTACTGCATTTTCATATCCCAAGTTCAATAGTAAAACTTTTATCCAGACACTGCAAAACCTTAATTGGTTTCTGTCTGGATACCTATTCTTCGCAAACCGCTGCATTTCAGTACCTTGCCAATATTAGCCTCTGTGACTCCAACATGATATATTCCAGTAAACCTTACATAAATTTTTTGGTGTCATGTTTAGATCCCTTTTGATGAGCTTTTGCATTTCTACAAATTTATCCTCTCTGAAGCTGTACAGAGCTGCAGGAGTAGTTGGTGTTCACTAGGATGTGTTTCTTGCACTGTAGGGCAGAGATGGAGCTGGTGGAAGGTACTTTTACAGCATCTCTTTCTGTCAGATTCCAAGTTTTCTCAGAACCAAAGTGTTTCATTGAACACCTTTTTTGTTTATTTATTTATTATTTCATTGTTAATATTTAAAAGTGTTTTGGCTACATCAAAGGGTGTGTTTTAGATATATTGATATAAAACACTAAACTTTTGCTTTGAAATTACATTTTAAAGGGAAATAATTTTCTATTACAAAAAAACTAAGTCAAAATTGACATAAAAGTTTTTAACTGAAACAATTTTTTGAGAAATTTCTCTCTTCAGAAAACTTAAAAATTATCCTCTGATTTCTGTTTAGAACAAATATGTTAAAAAATTTGGAGATGAAAATTTTCCAGGAATTACAAATTCCATTTATTTCTCAGCTTTAATCAAGTCCAGTAAGTCAGGATGCTTCAATCTGTGATCTGCAGATCCCCATGCAATACATGAATTACTTCTAAAGGGGCTATGGGAAGTCATGAGTAAGAACAGGGTTATCACCAGCAGCCTCAATTCACTGTGCAGTGACTGATCCCCAGTTAGAAAATGCTCAGAGATCTGCAAATTGCAAACAGTAGTTTTCAACCTCGTAAGTCCATGATTCCTCATATGTTCTTACACACATTAGCAGATGGTTTAACAAATAATTTCTAAGTAAATGTTGGTGGTTGTTGAACGCATTTGATGCTGCACACTTATTGCCATCAGTGTCTGTTTCTTTGTCATTGTTTGTTTAGTGTTCAGAGGATTTATGTCTTTTCAAATCACCCTGTGATAGCAGATAATGTTTTTGTTTAAGTAGGTTAACTTGTCTAAATAATGAAATACTTGCAGCTCCTTTGACCCAAGCTCAGTAGAACACAGATGGGCTGTCTGGGATGAAAGAGGGAATCAATAGGATATTCCAGCCTGAATAAGTCAGTGCGTCAGGTTTCATCTTCCTTATGCTACATCTCTCTGATCTTTATCACTTTTGAAATAACGTTATGCTCAGTTCGTATCTTAAAGTAAAAAAAAAAAGAAAAAAAAAGCATATTTTCCCAGTCTACCTCCCTAAGAAAGGTCATCCTGTTGTGCCATCTTACTGCTCTCCAAGTATTACTGGATTAGAGATGCTACTAAAATAGGTGTCACTTTATGTATTAGTTCCCTGCATATATGTGCATCATTACCTGAGTTTGCTGTTCAGGGATATGGAGTTGTATGGAGTAGTCGAAATTAAATTCATAATTCTGAGAGTTTAGAAGTGGAACAGATACAAGGGAATGGGATCTGATCAGCAGGATTCATCTGGCAGCAGGTTCAGAGCAGAGTGGGTGTTTGGTTTGTCTTGTGATAGATATTCAGGACAAAATCTATAGACACCCTTTACTCTCGTATTTAAGTACAAGCCGTGATCCTCCTCACAGTTTTAGTTTCATTCTGTAGCTTGGAACTAATTCTTGTTAGTGTGTGTACAGAACACCTTCCCTGGTTATATTATTGTGTTTATACAAAGCAGCTAATTTGCTCTGCTAAAGTCAATGTATTCAGGCTTTATAAACTTTTTTATATATTGTTTGAGCAATTTACCCTTCAGCCCGCCTGCACTTTCCTCGAAACAAAAGAGAGAAGCTGCACAAAGGTTCAGTTCCCCAGAACTGGAACCTTATCTGCTAGGGACTCTCCTTTCCTGATGCAGAATCAAAGATGAGGAATGCAGATTGCAGCTGATTGAAAGAAATTTTAATTTCAGTGAGGACAAAGACTGGCCTTGGGAGTCAACAAAATAAACCTGCCTCAACCCAGAGAAGCTCCGGAGCTGAAGAGAATGAAAACCTGCATCTTCACCTTTGCTTTTTCTATATATCTGAGTATGTCACAGCCAAAAAAAAGAAATATAGTTATCCAAATAGTAAATATCTTTCCAAAGCATTTTATTTCAGATTCTTACAGCATTTCTCAGACAAGAGCATTTTTCTCTGCTTCTCTAAGGTTCCCCAAACCCAGCAGCCAGCATCATGGCATGATTTCTGGATCTATTTTGGGAATGTTTAGACTAGGACAAATGCTGCTTTGAGCAGATGGACCTCAGGGACACGGTGCATCATTCACATGCCTAATCCATAGTTACCAACAAATGAAGGCCAGGAGCAGAGCTCCTAGCAGCCTCCTCTGGAGCAACATCTGCACCCTCACTAGTATTTTCTGCTTGGCTAGGATTAGCCCCTAAAAGTAATTGGTAAGACAGATATGGAAGGAAGTTGTGTCATCTCTTAGCTGGCTAAGACGTTTGTCTAACAGGTTAAAGCTGGTCATAATACAAACAACAGCCATTTTTTAAATTGTTCCGAAAATTCTAAGCTGTGACACATGGCTAGTGGATCAACTGGTTCCTCAGAGGCGTTTGGAGCTGTTGGGGCTGCACCAGGTTCTCCTTGTTGCTTCTCCGTTTGCCCCTCAAGCTCCTTGCGTTGCCTCTGTAACAGCCATCCTGATATTGCTCTGGATTAATTTCAAACGTAGTTGAGTTCCTACAATAGAGTTCACAAAATCTTTTCTGAGTCTATTGTATGCAGGTTTGCTATTATTCTGTAACTTTTTATTTATGTATTTCATGTGCTGCTTCTAAAAGGCTGCCAGCTGATTGTCAATTATTTATTCATATCAGGTGAAGCAGATGTAGAGGAGCTGCCATATCCTAAGTTAAAGAACACTATCTCAAAACCTTGTAGGAAAGAAATAATTCAAATTTTAATAGCTTTACCTTTTACCCATGTGCTTTTTCATGTCTAAGCTTTTTTTTCTTCTTGACTTGATTACCATATGCATTGCTGTAGGTGATTTTGTTTGAAGGTACTTAAAAAGTGAAAAATAAAGATTAATCCTGACTGAATTTTTAATCATGTTTGCAAATGAATTGCAGCAACCAAATAGCAGCTGGTATGGAAATGCTTGTATTAAAAACATATGGAATCCAAACTGAGCCACTGGTAACTTTACCAGTTTAGCAAGCTCCTTATGACTTCCAAAAGTCATTCATTTGGTAAATAAAGGGAATAGCTTTAAGTAAATTAAGTCAGCATTGAGTCACTCAAATGCAGCCATACCATCATCTTGCTACATTCTTCTCTGTTTTGTTAAATATTGATAGCTTTAGTCAAATGTCTGAGTATATTCTAACTTTGTTTATCTACAAGCAAATCAGAATCTCGTTTTCATTCATCCATCCCTAGTGAGGAGGTTTCAATTAGGAAAAGAAATCTTTCCCTATAGCAGCTTTTCTTTTCGTGAACCACTTGAAAGTGGCCACAGAGGATCAGATTAGAGGAAGCACCAGTCCAGGCTGAGATACAAATTCCACCCTCTATTTCAGCACTTTTTAAGGTGCACATGGTATGGCTTTTTTTCCTTTCTTCATCTTCTACTCCACTTCCTGCTGGAAAACCGTTTGGAGGATATTCTCTGTTTTTATTTTAAAATCACCATGTTGCAGTGTTCATTCCGTTCCCCGTGTTGTTGCTGTGGACAGTGTTAAGATCCTAGCTGATCGAGTTTATTGATTTCCGAGCCATCTCTTGAGTGTTCCTTCACATTCGTGTCCTATAAGCACAGCATAAGGAGCCTGTGTTAGACAACTTCATATTTATTATACATGAAGCGACACCTCTGCAGGCTTCTGATTTCAAGGCACTGAGTGGATGTAGGAACACCAGGGACAACATGCAGCCCCTCTACAACCACTTTTATTTGAAGATTTTGGCAGTAAAAGAACATGTTTAGGTAAGGAAAGTTGGAAGAACACTTTTTATTTTGCATAGCAATTGAGTCATATCTAGGAGCACAGACACCGACTTGTTTGGAGTTCTCTCCTCAGATGCTCCAGCTGCCTCCTGCAGATAACACCTGCACGGGGAAGGCGGCGGAGGAATCTGACAGTGTAAACACGGCCGCGGCGGTGGGCTCTGTCCTGGAGCAAAGCAGAGCGTCGGGCAGGGAACTTGCTCCTCTCATCTGTGCTGATAGGGGAAAGCAGAGTGCATCGCAGGTGGCAGCCTTCCAAATAGCTTCTTCATGGTAATTATCCATTTCTTAGTAGTGTTATTGGTATTTAATAAAATTAATCTTTGTGAAGTACTTTGGAGTCCTTAGCCAGAGGAAACACACAGCTCAAAACTGCTTTTCCTGATTTTATTTTTTTTCTGGAGAGAGGATAATCCTGAATTCGAGTAGCTAAGAATGAGGGATAGGTTAAGTGTGCTTACTTACCATCTTGATTAAATACAGGTGGAGAAAAAAAAACAGAAGTATGAGGAGAGAGCACAGATGAGCATGTCAGTCACTGAATTTTATGTGAAATTTAGCAAAAGGTCACAGGAGGAAGAAAAATACACTGTCCAGGATTCTTTGTGTAGGCAACTTCTTTCCGTAAAAACCTTTCATGATTTGTTACATGTAACAAACTGGTTTTATTTCTCAAGACCTATATATTCTAATCAATGTCACCATTTGAACTCTTGTTTCTGAATTAGAGTAACTCCAGAAACCTATTGCAAACCCTGACCTGCTCTGTTCCTCTCTGAGGCTCAGCCATGGCTCTATGAAGACACATTCGGAAGTGTCACTACGATATTCAAGCCTAGCCATCTCCCTTATGCCCTAGAGCAACACTGCAGCTCAGTTGGATGCCTTTTCCTTTCCACTTGACTCTGACCTATTTTAGGTAACAGCCAGTCAAGCCTTTCCCATAGCAGAGCTCATTAAAGGGCTTGCCCTGTACTGTAATGCTGCACTGTGTAACGGGATGCTTTTACAGCGTTGTGACCAAAATGTCCTGCAAAAGCAACTCAGAAATATGTTATACAAACCTGTCCTCTCTGTCCTCAGCCTCTCCCCAGCCGGTGAAGCCCTGACAACTCTAGCAGCATGATGTGCATTAGGCTTTCCCCATCGGCTCTCTTTATAGGCAAATTTAAAGAAATTTGATTCACAAATATACATATTTTCAAAGCCAGTTTTGATCCCTAACTTCGTTCATACTCTGCATGTTCTTCAGTGGGATTCTAGAGGACGTGAGATGGCTCTGTGCCACGCAGCAGCTGCCATCCGGCCAGGTGACAGTAACGTCTCCCTTGTGAGCCCAGGAGAAGAGTGTCCTTGTGAAAGGAAGGGAATGGCGTGTTGGACCTGAGCACAATGCTCAGGGCAATAACTCAGATTATTTTCTTTGAATGAGCAAAGAGCAATCGCACAAATGCATTACCATAAATTTCTCACCTATCAAATATTTCTTCCTTTTACAATTGCAAATTTTTATGATTCTCCCCACACACATACACACCTCCTTCTCAGAGATCCTTATTCCAGGCTGTAAACTCAGTCTCAAACATGATGTTAACCAACCAAAAGCTACATTTGTCTTGTCTGTCATTAATTTTTGACTTTCCCATCTGCCTTCAAATTCCACTATGGTCTTGGAAATATCAGACTAAGCTGTCAGTATCTTCCCTGTTTCTCTTAATAACTTAGTACCATCACAGTTTGGTATATGTTGTTATACAATGATAATTTTCTGATACATTTCTTGGAATACCTTATTTTTCAACTCTCATATTTTTTTTCTTACTTTTACAGTTGTGCTACAAGTAGTGAAGTTTCAGTTTTAAAAACATAGTTCAGGTTCCTCAGAATTCAGAGGTTTATCTATCTCTAGGTAGTGACCATAGCTGATCCTCAAAGGAGGAAGACATCGGGGACCTTATGATGTCTTGTTTGGTGCTAGATCCAGTTTTTATCCCCCTGTGAGGTTTATAAATATGAGACTGACCGTTGTGAGCTGTGGTTATGGGAATTTGGGCCAGCTTTCTAGTATTGAAATAGTTGCAGGCTTTCCCTGTTTTAAGTGGAACTATCTGCATGAGGAAGAAGAGCTTCTAGGATCCTTTGCACACACTGCATATATTGTCTGTCACCAGACAGTTCAAGCATTTCCTTAGAACACATCTAATTGAACTTGGAAA
>JAWLRI010000333.1:3945684-3979764 GCA_034781795.1 Crypturellus tataupa | reverse complement strand
GCTGCTCTAGATAATGGCTTCAGCACCTTTCCACATTTAGCTTATCAGACCCCAAAAGCAGGACCACATCTATTCCTAGCATTTTTCCCCCTCCTAGGCATTTCAGATCCTTTCCCTGCTGGATAACTTCTGTTTTTCTTTTATTTGAGGACCATTTTTGTTGGCTTTATTAACACTAAACCCTCTGAGAGCGAACACCGTTGAAGTTGCTTGTCCACTGCCCCATGCCACTATCCTCTGGGGAACATGTCCATCCACTTAGGCGTGTACAGTTTCTTGTTTATCACTATTTTTTCTAAGATTATAGTCTGTGAATTGCATAACTCAATTTCATTTCCATTGGCAATTGTTGAATCCCAGTATATTTTATTAGACCCTAATAATGTTTGTTACCATCCTTTGTAAAAGTTAATGACTGGAAATCGTAAATTTAATAGAATGGAGTACTGCTGAATGCTGGGTCAATTTACTGAGATGAGGCAGCTTAGCTATTTCTTTGGTTACTGATTTCTTTTTCTTGTAACTGAATGAAGGTTAAAATAACATTTCAAGATGATAGAGGTGAACATCTACAAAAGCACAATGGAAGGTGATTGAAAGTATGTGCCATGATAAAAGAGCCAAGGTATTACTATTGCATGACAAGCTATTATAATAGACGTGAGTGAGGTCAAAGGCAGAAAAAAACAGAGATGAAGATGTATTGCCAAAGAAACAGAAATCTTTGGGGAAACCTGCAGTCCTGAACTAAATGCCAATAAATGTAACAACAAGTAGACAAGATGCGTGTTAGAGAGATGAACGGGAGGGATTCATGGGCTCGGGAGTTTGGGGAGATTGTTCAGGAAAAAAAGGATTCTTGTTACAGTCTGTTTTCTCACTTTTCACTTAGTAATATCTGCACCTATGCTTGTCCTGTGTCATTTCCTAATGCCTTCTTTGCTTTGGTTTGTTGTGGGATAAATGAAGCTCGATGGAATTAAGGTACTTAGTATAGGGAACGACAGGAGCCTAGTGTTATCTATAGCAGAACTGCTGATGATGATCTTTATTTTCTTTTTGATTATTGTCACCATGTGATATGGCTCTAAGAAAAGGCAGAAAAATTGTGCAAACTCAGTGAACTGAAAAAACAAGTCATTCAGCTTTGTTTTTAGAGTAACAACTGAGGTAAATAAGAAGGAATTTGCTATCAAATGGACACTAACTTCCCAACTTTACCAAAATTCTGCTTTAAACAGCCTGCACTTTACTATGTTCAGATCTGATGCTCAGGAAGAAATGGGAAATTCTCAATGATTTCATAAACCATGGCAACAAAATGAACTCTGCGTGCATCTCTGCATGCCCTCTCCTTCTAATGACTCCTGGTCCAACGGCTCAATCCTCTACATCAGCTTAACGTACGATGGATCCTAGCCCACTGGCCTCATGTTGTACCTGCCGTCACATTAGACAGGACTGCTGGCCTAGGCTGTTTTGGAGCAATATTGCTACTTATTGCAAACAGATACGATTGCCCATCTGCACCGCTAGTTTGCTTCTAGGTGAACTTGCTAAGAGAGCTGTAGTAAATTTCTGTAGAGTGTTAGAGTCTTTGGCCTTTTATTTTGCTGCATTTTAAATGTATCTCCTGTCAGCTTAGGATAAGGGATAATTATCACTGCTGTCACTGACCTAGACCCTGGGGATCGTGGCCAAAGGGAGTTTCTTTTTGGGTATGGCCTAGCTGCCTTTGTCTAGGGTTGTTCTTCTGGATGGAAGTAGCAGTTTTCAAGAGCCTGGAACTGAATTCATGAATTGAGAAACAAACACACAATGTTGCTAATTAAATTAGCCTCATCGATCATAAGGTAACTAAAGCAGTGTCAAGACTGCCTGATTCTTACCCCTGTGCTGCTCCAATGCAGTAGTTTAGCCCTGCCAGGAGTGTTCAGCTTGGTGGAGCTATTTGGGATTTTATCAAATCCTATTCCAATGTTAAGATGTTGATTGAAGGAAATGAAGAAACAGCCAACAAATGTCTGCACTCTGTTTATAAAAGCAAAAGGGTTTTATCCTTTTCATACTTTTTTATAAAGTAATGCAAACTGTTTATTCTAACTCATTTTAACTGCTAGATTTTTGTGTGAATGGTGAGCAGACAGAATCCTCTAATTTTTTCCCTACCTGGCCATGGTTGACAAGGTTTTCTCCTTCCTCATGTTCTGGCTGATTGTATTCTCCCTGGGTTCTTGCTTAAAATTAATATTCTTTCATCCTGCCAAGAGTTGTTTTCTCCCCACTCTCTTCATTATTTTTAAGCCATTGAACACTCAGTCCTAAAAATATTAAAATAGCAGCAAGGCCAAACAAAGCAAGAACACTGATTTGCCATCAGTAGTGAGATGGGTTAGTATTTTTATTGATACTGGAATCATGGCACAAAGTCAATAACAAAGCAATATTTATAGAACTTGGAGATGATTATAATCATGTTTCAAAGATATTCTCCCCAGCAACGTTGAAAATGTAATAATCAGCGATCCCAAGTACTTGAGTTATTTTTCCTATTCTTATAGCCAGGCATTCTCCTAGCAGTGTTCTTGCTATTTCCGTTACTTTATTAATATAATGTTGCTGCAAACAGTAATCAAAGCAGCAAATAAAATAATCAGGCATCCCGATGAAGGCAGACTACAGTGCTAGCAACAATAACAGCAGTTAGTGATGTTCAATACAAGATTCAGTTTAGCTCCAAAGCTTTGAAATACCATCAACGAGGGGTGTTTAATGCTTATGCAACTTATATATGTTCTCTATGAAATTATTCCAATAAAAATAATAGACTTTAGAAGGCAAATCTTAGTGGTTTGTTTGTTCAGTCCCATAGCCAAAGCTTTAAGGTGGTGCTGGAGCCCAATTAATGTCTAGTTTAACTCTTGCGTGCCCTATTAGACTTGACTTGCTCAGCGGCCGGGCGAGAGATGTTACTAGGGAAGGCTGCACACAGGCCAATTAGCTGCACCGTGGGGCACCCAGCACTGAGGAAGAGCTGTTTCCACAACACCTAGGGACCTTCACGGCATGCATGCCAAAAATACATACGGATATAACGTGTCTGTGTCACCCAGCAGGAGAAACTGCAGCTTTGCAGCAAGGAATTTACTCAGGCAGCTAGAAAGAAAAGGAGCTGCAGTGGAGGAACAGGTGTACCCTGTGAAGAAAAGATGGAAAAAAACACTGGAAAACTGGAAAAAAGAACACTGGAAAAAAAAAGAAGTTGTAAGATTAGGATTTTTATCTGAATCCTGAATTTTCCTAGAATGTGCTAAGGACACTCTTCTGTCATCCCTCTGAGATGTGAGCTCATGGGTGGTAAAGCTATCTACTGTGGAGAACAGGTTTGGGTAATGGCAAGTCAAAATAAATGAGGAGTCATCAGAATTATGCGCATGTACCCTGGTGCAGATACAGATTTTTTCACCTATCTTCTCAAGCAAGTTCAGCTAGTGATGTATTTCAACCAAAAACACTGCAGGATTTGAAGATCCTGCACACATGCGTGCAGCAGCCCTTGGCTTTGAAATACATCTTCAGCTCCGGGGACTCAGCTGGAAGTCGCAACAAGGATTCAAACAGACAATAAAAACAGTCATTTCAGATAAGATTCTGATCATGGTAAAGGAGCAAATACAGAGAAAATATAGTCATATCGTGAGGAATGAAGCCACCTCACAGCAAGTTAAAACCAGTAAGAAACTCTGAAGGGCAAAGGCAGTCGGGAAGACCAGAGGGACAATTAGCTCCCTCCAAAATACGTTGTCAGTGAAGCAACTGCTTTAAATCACACATACTTTGAATTCAGTGTGATGGGAAACAGTGCAAAGGCAGGAGCTGTCCAGTTTTTACCAGCAGGCTGGGAGATGCCGAGACATGGGCAGGTGGATGATGCAGCCTGATGAACACCTGAGCTAGGACTACACAACCGGAGTAGGAGATAGACGGCAGCTTCTCTATTAGGAGAACTGGAGGAGCAGCAAGTGCTGTCTGTAGGGAGCACAATTAATCACAGTCTACATGTACTCCTAGACACCTCTGGCCCTAAGACACAAATTACATCAGGAAGCTTGGTAAGTCAGGTCACATTAGGAACAGTGTAACGTGCCTGACAAGTCGAGTGACATCTGCATGGCCATCCCCTCCCTGTTCTGCTTCTACTTTGACTTGCAGTCCTTACAACTGGGACATTTTTGCTGATTATTTAATATAGAGAGATTTATATACTTTATATCTTTGGTGTCTTCCTGGATTATTGATATCCACGCATCACAGAAGTTTGAAAAGAGACATTTTCCTGAATCCCAGGTTAGACCTGAGCCCCCAGGGAAAACTGCAGATACCATCCATATCTTCTGATGTTATCATGGTACTTTTTAATGGGTTTTCCCCACAGGATAAACCAAAATACCTAATGTTTTGTTTTCAGACTGAAGTTGTCAAATGCCCACACTGCTCTGGCACATCTAAATTTCTCATCGACTTCCCCGCCGCCAGTGCTGGGAGCTCTCTTCATAATGGATCCTTCTTCATTTATCAAATCCTTATTTCAATATAGTTCCTTAAATTAGATTATCTACCACTGTACCACACACATCCTCTATCTACACTTTCTTTAATCTGGCTGAATGTAAAGGATGGAAAATTCTACCAGTCTCAGGTTCATTTTATTCCCTTTCTATGATGGAACTTATGAATTCCACTAGTTGGGACAGATCTTCCATGCCATAATCTCAAAATGTGATTGATGAGATATTCACCACCTGCAAAACTTGCCTTATCAGTTGTTGTCAGCACTGTTCTCATTTGCTATTTGTCTTATTTCTTTAGCCGTGACCTTGAAGGCTGTTCACAACTGCTGATTTGCATAGGAGCTAAACCTGTCCTGCAGATGGGAACGTAGCCACAGTCACCAAGAGAAATGGGAACGCAGGGGAAAAACAAAGGACTAGAGTGTTTTGATTGACTTCATTTCTTCAAGATATACTTAGTCTTTCTATACGAGACCTGATACTCTGCTACTGTCTGCGTATAATTCCTTTACAAGTACCATCAGCATGTCTAGAATAAGCTTAGTACTAAGCGTAATTCATCTAGAACAGAGAAGTAGCTCTGTTGAATCAGAATTTAGCCCAATATCCTGACTTTGCTAGTGACTGGCTGTAGATGCTTAGAGGTTAGAGATGCATAAGACCATCAAAATAGCTGGCAACTCCTCTTTAGTTTGGGTATTGCTTTATGCTCCTCCAGTTAGAGCACACAGCATTTTCTTGTGCTTTCACCATGCGTATGAGCCTGGGGTCTAAGGTAGTGATGCTGCATGCACAGTGGTGTTTGTTTAAGCATGAAGGTGATCCTGCTGAAATTAGAGAGCCCGTTCCAAGCCCGAAGGTAAGCAAGTAGCACTGCAAGGTCATTGCCTTGGTGAAGGATACCCAGCTGAAGGCCAGAGGGCTGGATTTAGCTAGCAAGGCAGTTTTGCTTGGCCCCTAGAAATGCTTGTTGGCTGACAGGAGCCAACCACACCGAGGGTTTTGCTCGGCATGCAAAAGCAAAGCTGGCAGGTTTGTAAGGGCAATATTTCATCTCACCAATACAGTTGTCTTCAGCTGCCCCCCAGCAGGTGGCTGGGGTTCAGGTAGTGCACGAGCAAGAGAGTTTGACCGGCCTGACCCACACAAGTATATTCTGTACATGAGTTTTGAGAACCTGAAATGTGTATCAGTCTATAAGAGGATTTTATCAATGAATAAAATTTAAGTAAGTCAAGTGTTGTGGGATATGGGCTTTTTTTTCTTCAAATGTGGCTGTATGTATGATTTTTTTCTGTGTTAGTGCCTATGTGTTTATTCTGAAAGGCATCTTCTGTACAGTAATTAAATTATGTATAGACTGTGCATACCGGATTATACACTAATAGACATCTGCCTAGTTTTCTAACTGAGGCTGGTCTTTCTGGCAGATATTGGAGTGCTTATGCATATACATCATAGCCAGGGCATGAGAAAGTAGCAAGTTCTTCCTGCAGTGGATGTCTGCTCTACACAGGACTGTAGTTCCTGAAAATTGAATTTTTCAGGCTGTTGCTCAGTACTTTGCTACTGCTTTTTTTTCTCTCTCATTTTAAACGTGTGTAACTCAAAGTAGAATTTGATCCTATATATAAATCTTGTGCTTGACAAAATAACAAAGAAGCATTACAAAAAGGCAGTAGTAATTGCAGCATATCCACACTAATTACTAGGTATGGTTACAATATGCTGTGTGCAGCTAAGCTGTGTCGAAAATACAGAATATGTTCGTGACATTACCTGTCTATCACATGCAAATAAAACTCTACTACAAGAGTGCTCACGTTGGAAAATCAGACATGGAAAAGCTTGGAAATGCTTGACAGCAATTCCCTCCTCCATTTCTGTGTCTTTTTCCCTCCATCCATATTTTCTCACCTGGTGAGTCCTGTCCTCCTAGTGTTGTCCTACCCGTTGCCTCTGTCTCCAGTCCCGGTCTCCGCTGTTGAACCTCCTGCTGCAGAGGTGCCCAAAGGTGGTCAGAGTGTCCCTGCATCCTGCAGGCAAGGATGCTCAAAGGAAAAGGCTGAGAAATTCTGCTGGTTTTATCAAAACTCAAGAAATGGCATTTCTGGCATTACTGGCAAAGTCTGCAGGGCTTTTGCTTATTGCAGGTGGCGGTGCTCAAATATGAAAGACCATAAGAGAAGCATTTTTTAAAGAGTAATTGCATTTGCCATACTGGAAGGATGTGGCTGACTACAGTATCCTCTCCTCTCTTGTGTGATTAGCCTGAATTTATCCTTGCAGAAAAAAAAATCTACGAACCTAAAAGAGCCCAGCAGCAGCGAAAAATGTATTAGATCCCCAGACTACCCAAAAGATCTGCATTCACAAAGCAGGTGGCACTCAAAAGAATAAAACTGCTGGTTTCACTGAGGTGCCCTGAAGTGCAGCTATCCCTTCTGCTCTGCCTCATGCCCAGGATTCCTAGACAGGGCTTGGGCTGCCTTAAATTTTGCTTGCTCTGCACCTTTATGAAAGTCTGTCCATAAAAGTTTTGAGGACCAATTTGGTAGAGAAAAGTGGTTCGGTAGAATGGACAGTAGTGAAACCTTGAATAGTTTTACCTTTTAGGGCAAGATGCTAGCATAAAGCACTGTAGTTCCCCTGTTATCTAGGGAGAAATTGATTTTAACAGCAAAGGATCTGAGTCTATATTTTTTAGAGTGTGTTTGATACCTGCATTAATACAGTTGAATTATCTTTGCCACCCTGCACCAGAAACAAAATTTCAAAAGCAGCAGATGAAATAGTAAAGTGTTAGAGGGTAAAAAAACCTAAATGATTCATTAAAAAGGCAATAGCTCTATATTGTGAGCAGATTAATACATGATGGAGAAAGTCTGGATTTGGCAGTAAAGGTCAGAATGGCATCACACAGCAGTTCTGCACAGATGATCAAGTTAAAAGAGATGTGTTAGGAGAAGTCCTTCTCCACCCGCAGACTCCTAAAGAAGGCTCCTGTTCTGGAGTGCTTTGCGCCTCTGCTATTACATGGCAATTTTCCAAAGGCAAGCGGGAGACTAGTGTTTAATCTACTGCAGTTTTCGCCATTTATGCAGGAGCCAAATGTTCAGTATTGTTTGGGAGAGAACATCAATAACATCAAAATGGCTTAATGGAAATCAACACCTGCAAGGCTCAGGCTAAGCAGGGAGATTAGTTTATCATTTTGTTTTCTCTCTCTACATTAAAGTAATGTATCTGCTTAGAAATTTATCTATCATACTATGTTTAACATTTTCTCTTGGGTTCAGAAAACTTACTATGTGTGTATTTTACCATAATGAAGAGATATCTGTGTATTGTTTCTTTAGGGCCTCAGATAGGATTATATCTCTCCCTGTGGCCTTGCTTGCTTAGTAAAAAGATGCCCTGTGTTACGGTCTGTGGCCGTTTCTGTGTCCCTTGATGTTTCTATGCACTGCTCGGCCTCGCCAGCGCTACAGACCGACTGCAGTTACTGTCCAGCATTGCAGTAAGGGCTGAGCTTTGCAGCCCCCTTCCAGCCTGTGCCTGAATCTCGGAATTGCTCTCAGATAATAAAGCTTTGACTAATTGGAATAGTGCGGGTTCAGTTCCTGCGCTTTTAGGTTTTTAAGCAAAATTTGGCTAAGCATTTGACTACTTCAGGCTTTGGTCCCTGACTTAGTACACCAGCTCTAGTCCACAAAGCAGTAACGTCTTTTCGAATCCCCTTGGTTTTCATGAAACTCAATTATTTCCTGAATTCAGCCCTTAACATCCAATAAAGAAGCTTGCTGAAGTCAAAGGAAAAATGCCCTTTGATTTCAAAGAGCCATGTATAAAACCTTGATTTGTATGGCTGTTTCTCAGAAGGAAACTACTAATTTCTGAGCACGGGAAATTTTTGAAAAGAAACATCATAAGTGGGAGAAGAAAGTCAAATCTTTTTTAAAATATTTAGATCTAGACTATAAGTCCTTGAAATAAAATGCAGTTTGCACTTTAACATTTGTAATGACATTTTGTGTTGAGGTGAGAAATTTTAACTTCGCTAATGCTGACATTTTTAATATGCCTCCCTGTATTTTATCTTAATCACTTGGTGTATCATAACGCTGATTAATTTATCTCCTCAAGGATCATCTTCATATTAAAATTTCTGTGTGATTCTTTTTCAAACACTGTGCAAAGAAACAAAAAATAATTGATTGCATTAGCAACATTTTTTTAGATTCCTGCACTTAATCTCACATTCAGTCTTTGCCATCGCTGCTGTATCATGCCCTGCTATGATTTTAAGTCAGGGCTAATGCACATAATTTGTGTGCTTCCCTGTTCTACTTGTCTTTATCATGCACATGTAGGTTTTGTAGTTCACCACCAAATGCCTGATCAAACCAAGTTTGCAGCCTGATTCATAGAAGCAAGTTGCTTCGATGAGCTCAAGCGGGACATAGCAGAGGAGTGGATTAACTGTAGTAGATGCTTTATGCTGCTCAGGTAGCAGGTTGGTGCACGGCTGTCACAGGTTAATGTGTGGCGGACAAAATCCTGAACTGATAAACAAACTAATGAGAATTATGCAGAGATAACACCGGGAATATTTATTCCTGCAAATGACTTTGTTTGTACAGGTAGTCTTGCTTGGAAATGCTTGTGGTGGCACAGAGCAGGGTCACGGGAATGGGCTGCTCTGTGTGGGATCAGAGCCCAGGACTGCGGGTTTACGCTGAGCCCCTGTTTGCTAGTTAGACGTTTGTGTGAGATCAGGATTTGGACCTGCCTCTCCCGAAATTGCACAGAAGAGTTCAAAGTAAGCAAATCTTAATTCACTTTCCGCTTCCACAGTAAGCCAAGCTAATGCCCTAGTCCTGTCAACATCACAGAAGAAGGAGAAAAGAAAAATATTTTGCCATAATTGAGATTTCCTTCAATAGCAGTCATTTAGAGGCAGCTATAGCTTTGTTAACATTAGAGCATAATGCTACCCATTGGGTGTCAGCCTCGGACAATTAGTAAGCAAAAGCAATCACCAAACGGCAAAAAGAAAAGGGATTAAAAAGAATTAAATGAGGCAAAAGAAATTCAATAATTTCCATTTGTAAGGAAAGGATATAATAAGGCAGTGATGCACTGCAGATTTATCTCTGGAGTAAAATCAGCCTTTATAAACATACAATGCTTTCCTTTACCATCCTGCGGTATCTTTCATTCTGCGGATCTCAATCACACAATTCAGGGGGAAACTTGTGACATGAGGCTGTAGAAAGAGTGGCATTCACGTTGAAACTAAGCAGAGGTCATTTATCTTCATACAAGTGGCTAGTGGCCCTTAAGAATTTTCTATTAGCAACAAACCCTGTGTATAAAAAGATGAAATTGTGCATACAGTAATGGCCAACCAGTTATCTCTTTTCGAAGAGAACAGCAGCTACTGACTGTAATATCATGGGAATGCACCAGCAGTTCCTATACGCAGCTTGCTTATAAAAATAAGCCTAAATCCACAAAACGATAGATAAATAAAACCGGTATTAATGTAATTCAACAACTGCTCACTTTTCCTTGATCAGTCAAGCAAAAAGGCTTCTGCCCTGGAGATTTAAATGTACCTCTGGGTGTTTGAGTATTCTGCGCTCATGCTGCAATCACAAGCAGCAAAGCCAGCAGAAAGGAGCAATCTCTTGGAGTCTAATATGATATAATTCCTTATCTCTTAGCTGTGCTTCTTGACATCACGGCACGGAGAAATGTGGCCTGGTGGATATAGAAACAATGCATTAAAATAAGAGGACTGCCTTTGTCAGTGTGCTGTCCCGAGATCCTTTATCGAGGTATAGCATCCTTCTTCACCAGGAGAGTGGCTCATGAGTAACGTTAACCTGCAGAAGAAAAAAAATAGGAATAAACGTTTTGAGTGGACCACATGCTGCTTCCAGAGAGCAATTGCTGTTTGCTGCAGCGTTCTTTTGAGTATCAGCAATCACGTGCAGCTCTCTGAAGCCAAGTGCTGCAAGTCTAAACTTTTCTGCTGTCTTTTTGTTTTGTTTTGTTTTCCTTTTTCTTAGGGGACAGAATAAATCAATGGAAATGGCTGGAAATCGGATTCAAGCAGCCACATTGGCGGCTGATGCATATACATTAAGGGGACTAGATGGTTGGTTGTTGGGATGTACTTTTTACATTTTCACAGGATGTGCTGCTAAATAGCCCGGGCATGAGAACAAAGCAGCTGCAAAATAAATGAGGCAGTGATAAAGCTAAAACCTGGCCTCGATGAGAGAAGTGCAAAGAGATCTGCCAAGACTGGGCACAAAGAAAGGGGGACTGGCAAACTGGAGCCTTGGAAAAGAATAATGTGTAGGGATTCGGTGAAGAGACAAGGGTTGCTGTAGGCAGATCGTGGATCTAGGAGAAAGAGGAACACACAGAACCCAACAGGTAGATCCAAATGTAGAAGATGCTGAAAGGAGATAGAGAAGTTTCAGGTTGTAGAATGGGGGTTGAATTGTTAAAAATCATATAAATGCTACCACAGCAAACCAACCTCTCCCAAGTAGAAGCTTTCTGATGGGCTGTGTGAGATGGAAGCTGGAGAAGCTGGCCCCATTCCATGCTCACATGCTCTGGGGCAGAGCTTCTCCTTCCCTTTCCTCCAAAAGAACGGAATTGTGACCAGCCCAGTCACCCCATGGATCAAACCAGTGCTTGGGAAATGGAGACAGCCTGGCGACTTGCTTCAGTATCCGGCTACTGCTTCAAAAAACAAGTCACTTATTGAGACACAGACAGAGTGTACTAGTAGGTCTGGAAATGTGCGGCATTCCTGACATGCTGGTTTATTTGTGTGAAAGTACGTTATCCGCATAGGTCTGAAAGAGATGGATGTAAGAACACTTAAACTGGCTGCATCAAATGCAGTGCTCATTGCTGGTGTTGTTGTTTTCTTAGACATGCTGCTATGTGCTAGGGTGTAAAATGAGTTGAAAGATTCTTTCTGAGTTATGAAGTTTAAGAAATACTTGTATTAGCACAAGAAGGTCGAAGGAAAAAAGGGCTTATGGTGATTTGGTTTTGTTAGGAGACTGCAAACAAAACTAGCTAGAAATCTACTGTGATCTGGGGGGCTGGAAATCTGTGTAGTTGTCCTTGGTTTTGGCTACATACGAGTGGAATTTAGCTTTTCCTTTGGAAATTGTTTATTTCTTTGTCTAATAAGAAATAAAAAAGTAGCTACACTTAGCACACAACAAAAAGCTCCCTTAATATGCAGTTCAAAAGCATAAGCAGTTTGGTTTTGACTTTCTAGGGGGATAATGCTGTTAAGTATAGATACAGTAAGCACTCGTCTTCTGATTAATATAACTTTTTCATTAACCATTATTTTAATTACATCAGTCTCCAATTTCACAGCAGCCTCCCTGGGTCCACTTCTTCCTCTGTGTTTTTCCCCACTGACAACATGGGACTCTCTGTACTTGGCATTAACTACTAGCTCCCTCTAGTATGCAACACGGGAGAAAACACGAATAATATACATTTAATTCCTTCTTTCTTTAAGTCGTGCTTTTCAAAGAGATTTTTAAAGACTAGATGTTGAACTAAAAAAAAAAAAAAAATCATTTAAAATCCTTCCGTAAGGCTGCAATCTGGAAAACAACCCCCAAAAGACAGGATTTTAGAGGAAAGAATAATTACAACTTTTATAGTATGTCAGGTGCAAGGCAGTATAGAGTGTAGAAACAAATTCAGATACTGTACACATTATAAAACCGTCAGGGCATATAAAAATGTCCTAGTAACCAGCAGCCAGGGAACCACAGAAATCTGAAACTATGGCAACTCGGTGGAGGAAGAAGCAGTCACTGGAGAGAGAGAGAGATTAAAAACAATAGCCCCTAAATCTCTGTATCAGCTTGGGTCCTCATTTTCTCAGCAGCTTAAAGCTTTTCAGCCTCCCAAGTAGAATTCTTTTGCTGCAGCTTCCAGAACAGCTGTCCACGTAGTTATTTTGAGGAAAAAACAGTGGTTTTCGGCACACGCAGTCACCTGGGAGGGCAGCTTCGCGGATGTGCTAATTTGTGAAATGAAAAGACAAAGGATAATTTGTTTGAAAGCATAAAAAGTGCAGAGAAAGAGATGGGGAAATAACTTCTCCTTTTTCTGGATGTTTCCAGCCCCTGCTGCTCTGGACGGATCATGGTGTGAAGTCAGTGGGACCGATTTGCACCACTGAGGATGGCCCAGTCCCCTTGCTGAGAGACTGCAGCCGCTGCCGTCAGGAAATAGGGGTGAGCAGAGGAGTGGGCTTTGGTCTGGAAAGCAAAAAAAGGCAGAAACTTTGCACTGCTCGGTGCTTTTTCCTCCTCTGAGTTCATTTCAGATGCCCATGTTCTGGTTGGATCTGGCGCTCAGACCAAGTTTGCACCATGCTGCGTTTCTCCTGGTTTGCAGGAATACAAGTGAATATAGATTTTGGCTCCAAAGCTTGTTAATCGATAACGCATATTAAAGAGCCAGCTGAGAGGATTTTCTCTGGATTTGGATATATGAGTGTATATCTAAATGAGATATACACTTACATTGAGGCCAGCCAAGGCACCAACACGCTTTTGCGGGTCAATAAGAAATCAGTATTGTTTTTTCTTCTAATTGTGCTTTTGTACACAAAATTCTCTCTCATGGTATATTTTCTTCAAATTGTTCATGCTTTTTCTTTCTATAGCCAATTTCTGTTCCAAGTAGATGCAAATGACAGCTCATTTAGTAGGATATGTATTTTTAAGGTACTCTGTGTGACTGGGATCAAAGTGCCCTGTGTACTTGCTCAGATGCCTTACACGGCCCTACCCTCATGTGCACAGACAGTTTCATAGTAGGTGGGTAGACAGTATACCCATGGCCTGAAAATAAATTTACAAATAAAGACATATATGTAGGTCTGATCCTATTTTCTGAATGGTCTTGTTTGTCCTAAGTTATAGCAGCATTTTGGTGCTCCTCTCTGTATATGGATGCACTTCAACAATGAATGAAATTCCTGTAGATGTCTCAGAAACTAAATCCTAAACGTATTGAAGCCACTGGTCCATGATGTCACCCAAATTGTAGTTAAACATCCCAGTGCAGCTGCTGCATTGTGCTCCAGCTCAGAAAGAAGCCACTACATAAGGATTCTGCGTAAGGATTATTTGCTTGATGTGGCCCTTTGTTTGAAACCCTTCTTAAAATTCTGTAGATGAAGAAGCTCTTGCTACATATCATCCTAAGCAAGGAGAATTGCCAAAAAATCTGATAGTATAGCTTATTTATCTTCTTGTTTGAAACACTAGTGCAATTTATGTATGGCTTAGGAAGGAGCGCTCATGATCTATAGCACTTTAGCTGTCATATTTTCCGATGTGTTTGAATAATCCATTTACCCTTCAGATAAGTTAGGGGAACATTAATGGAGTATTTCTAATTTTTAAGTATGACATTTACATGAACTGTTTTGTCTATAAATTTTAGATATGTAGCTTTAGAGTATCTTCTGCTTTCCTAAGAGCTTATATATACCAGTTTCGCTGTGTTTGTGTGATAATGGCAGATACAGTATCCTGGGTCGCGTTTTAGCATGTCTAAACGCCACTTGTGATGGATGCGCTCACGGCCATGGTCATCTCCGCGTTGCTTTCCAGGGGGAAACTCGACAGGGAGGGCACGAAGGTGACAGCAGCTCGAGCAGAGGTGCAAGGCTGCAGGGAAGCAGTAAAACTACCTGCATTTCAGCAGGCGCAATAGGAGCCCACAGCAATTCCTGGGCAGCCGTAAGCGGAATTGCCGTGCTGGGGGCTCGCTGGGGCAGGCAATCCTGTCACAGACACTGTCACCTCGGGGCGAAATGAACCATAAAAGAGTGAATATCGCTGAACTCCCCAGACATGTTACAAGTTTGCTGTGCGAGGTGGGCAACCAGCTGAAAAAGCATAAATCCGAGTGATGAATGTATTTGTTTGTTGGGAAGGAGGCAGGGACCTGCAGAGAGATAATCGGGACTGCATTGGATCAGAGAGAGCCTGCGCTTCGTGTGATCCATATTCATTGCCAGTCTGACAGAATAGCTCGGCACACCGAGTTGCAGATTTCCAGTGTTATACCTGAGTATTTTTCTGGGCAAAACTCAGTTGTGTAACACATGTTTCAAGAGCCCACCTATGCTTCCTCTAAAAGCGAGCTGCTCTGATAATTGTGTTGGAAGTTAAATGCATTGAATCAAGTGGCAGAGTCTGAAAAAGTTGGGTTAATGCCTACCTATATATGAGTTTGTGAAATGCCGAAGGCTCATTAAACTTTAATAAATTAGAGAAGGTGGAAAGAATAAGACATGCTCTGTTGTGGGTTTACTTTTATTTTTAGACTCTTTGAATATAGAAAAGCCCCTGCCTTGAATTTAATGGTAGTTTTGTGAATAGTATTTGGAAGCCTGAAATGTGAAAATTATTGCTTAACTCTGGAGAAGGAGAGCTCCTTGCTAGGGCATCCTGTTTTCCTGGACTCTTACACCCCAGACAACCGTGTGAGACTGTCTTATTATTTCATACAGGTTAAACCCAAACTTCTGATGTTAACTTTGGTTGCTCTGCTCCGCAATTGCTGTCTTACTGCCCTGCAGCAGCAAAGCTCTGTCGTCTTTTAATGTCTTCCTTCCCAAGCAAAGCAATGCCTTTTATTTTTAGCCCAACAAAAATTGGCTTCTTTGTGCAGGTTGTCTAATGAAGGTGGAGTATAATTCCTGATCACCTCTATTCAGAGGTGTTTATACAGAGTTTAACCAGCAATAATTCAAAGACTCACTGATATAATTAGAAAAGTGCTGCCTGTGTGTAGGTGTGTGCTGCAGGTTTCAGAGATGTCTAGAGCCCTCAAAATCTCAGCCTACTTAGATGGGGAAAAATGTAAAGCTTTGGATTGAAGGCATATTCACAAAGTGCACAAAATAGGAGGTCTCAAGAAACTTCTTTTTTTCATCCAAATCTTCTGTAAAATCTTTTCTCTTTTGGAAGATGCAGATTAAAAGATGTCTTATTACTAAGTACAAGTCAGGCAAAATTCTCAGTGATGAAGCAGGCTGGTTCTGGGAAGCCAAAGCGCATTCCTCAGAAGCCCCAGGTTCAGATCCTGCAACAAGCTCTGAGAGCATTTTTTCTGCCTACCAAAATAAGTCAGGTGAAAACAAAAGCTTTCTAAGACACCATAAGCTTTGAAAATCCTTTCTTTAAGCCTTTTAAAACCCTACTGCATATCTTGCACCGATTTTCCCACATATATTCTTATTTAGTTTTCATTTCATTTTGCTTTCACCAAAGTCAGCAAATCCCTTAATTACCCTGCTGCTTATAACTGTCCACAACTGTCTTTTGTGATTTGAATGAGCCAGGTTTACTGCAGGAGGTGGAAAAAATCTGAGTAACACAGTGGAATAGCAAAGAGGAGGCTTGGCTGTGCTGCAGCACAGTTGAAATTTAATGTATAATTGCAGTTGGGTGTGATTAAATAAGAAAACTTTTTAAGTAGCTCATGTTGCAGGTTGCAGTGTGCATGCTGCCTTTACTTGCATCTTTGTTCTGAAGAGGGAATTGCCAGCAAAATTGTCTCGTTCTTAGCCAAATGCAGCTGGGGTTGTTCACTAAATAGGCTTCCCATGTCAGACCCATTGAATGCAGCTTCCCTGGAGGAGCCACAAAGTTGGGCCTGGAGTTAGTTTTAGGATATTCTGGTTTGAACTAAGCCAGGTCCTCAGTAGAAGGAGAATCTTAGAGAAGAAATATTCCATTCTCAGTCATGTGGAGTAGCATATCTTTCTTGACACAGAAATTCTTCTGCCTTTCCTTTATGTTGACTGGGAAAGGAAGAGGTAAGGATCTGTTCTGTTAGTACACAGAGCCCCGAGCCGCAGGAGGTTGTTCTTCAGAACTCTGAGGAAAAAGACACACATCTGTACACATATATATGGCAGGATGGAGCTATGGAGCACTTCAGAGATTGGTTCCAAGGAGGATGAAGACCAGTAACAGGTCGCTCTACCAGTAAAATACCAGATGGTTCCCATGAACATATGAAATTGCCACTGCTCTTTCTGTCCCGCCTTTCCTGCCATTACTGATTTGACCAGATTTGGCATTCCCACTTGTTTCTCTTGTGTCTTATGCTGTGGACTAACCTAAGAAGTTTGACTCATGAGTAAGAGCCACTTTTCAGCAGTATTAATTAAAATTAATTAACTTAAAGCAAAGTACTACCTATTAACCAGGCACAAACAATATATATGCTTCAAAATTTATGTAAGTGCATACTCATAATGTGATTCAGATGTAATAAATACTGCTTTTTTACAGCAAAGGTAGCATAAAAATTGTATCATATGTCTGTGAGCAGCAGCTGGGTCATTATGGAACAGCTTTTGAAATGGAAAAGGTCAGAGAAATAGCCAGCTGCCTCCTCTTCCTGCATGTGCCTTCACTCTGGGCTAAATTATTATTTCCCTAATTAATAATCTGCATGCAGATTAAAATGATTACTCTACAATATATATTGCATCACAATAAAATAGTGGTGGTAAATTATGCTTCAGTGTGCATAACAGCTTAACTCTCTAAACAGAAGATGTTTTCCAACACTCAATTCATGTCCTTCTGCTGCTGATTAAACCCTCACTGATTTTGTTTTTATTAGTCCTCAGTTATTATTGTTCTTTTATCACTATGGGGTCGTTGGAATTAGCCACAACGGCGCAGAAGCGTGGCTGCTGCTGCTGCGCTCCCTTATTAAATCAGGTTACCTCTCTCGATGTCAGAGACTGAAATCAAACCCCTTCGTTATAATGTTCCACAACCCTTTAAATATTGATTATTATGACTATGTAGAGCTGCTGAAAATTTATTTTTGTCTAGACTAGTTCAGAGTGGAAAAAACTTCCATGACAACAGCGACAACGCAGCTGCTGCTTCCCCTTGGAGAGCAGAACCTGGCTGGCTCTGTGTGCAGCGCTGCTGTCCCAGGGGCTGCTCCCTGCCCTCCAGAGCCCGTGCAAGCCGAGCTCTGCCGCCTCCTCCGCTCCAGATGAAGGGGCAGCAGCTCCAGTTTGCAGAGGTTTCATATTTTACTTGGTTTGCAGCCCCGAGGCTTTTCCGAAAAGCCACCCGGGGAGGTGTCCAAGGGCCCATCTGTGCCTGCTGGGTGTCTGCCTGCCCCACGGGCGGTCGAGCTGCAACGCTGGGTCTGCAGGATGTCTACACAGTGCTGGAAGGAGTGGTGATTTCCCCAAGTTCGTGCAGTCAGAGATGACAAATGGGACACACTGAAATGTTGGTCTTCCCAGGGAGGAGGTTGCTTAATTGCCTAAATAGTCGTCGCCATCTCTGAATGGGATGGAGAATGGATTTTCTGACATTTCTTTCCCACCTTTGGACTTAATTATCAAAATAAAACCTGGCTTGCCTTTTCTAACCATTAACTGAGAGCAATACAGGTCAAGGCGTGGAACTAAATCTGTCTGCTTGTCAGTTCCGTCCTCCTGTGTCATTTGTACTTAGGTGTCCATGAGAAAAAAATAAAAATCCCAGGAATCTAAAATCACTGTGTTTGGTTAAACAGCTCCCCTCATTTAGCATGTCCTTGGCACTTTATCTTATTTCTCAGGCATGCTGTAAGTTTTTGTTTCCAAAGATTAGCAAAGCTCTTAGCATTGCTGAGTGAAACAGTTTGGGTAAATGGGAAATGTTTGTATTTATACCTGCCTTATAGCTGCCCTTGGAGGAGCATCACCATGTAAAGGTTTCACCCACACTGCATTATGTGGCTTTCCTACCCAACCATCAACTGGGAGCATTGCAAAAACCCAAGGAATGGGAGTTCATCTGGAGGGAGGTCCAGGGCGAGAGCCAGGGGAACAGGACAAGTACTTTTGCATCTCTGTGTTCTAGCTGGAACTGCTCTTCTATTGCAGGATTTGTCATATATCCAATTAAAAATCTCTCTGCAGACTGCTCAGCCATGAATGCAGGAACATATTTTCCTTTCAAAATTCCCTTTCTGCTTCAACAACATTTATAATCCAATTTTCGCCAGCAGAGATGAATCATGTCCCTCACCAACACGTTTACAGTGGATGGAGAAGAGCAATCACACATATTGATTTCCTTTCCTTCCTCTCTGTTCGTGTTTTTTCGGAGAGCGCTATAAGTATCTGTGCTCCTGTTTCCCTTCCCTGCTGCTAGTTCGCGTCTCAGGTAAGTAATGAAAATCTTCAGGAGAGTTCGCAGGAGGAAGAAGGTTCAGATCCTCCTTATGCGCTAGGTAGAGCAGCTCTTTAGTTGCTCCTTTTGTTGTGAGCCAGAGAAACGGCAGTGCCAGAAGCTGGGGGAAGCATCTGATGCTTTCTTTTCCCCTCAGTTCTCCTCCTAATGGCTGTAAAATAATTTACTTCCCATAGCAGGGAAGTGTGTGTGCAGGAGAGAGCTAGCTCGAGTCCCATTCCCTTCCCTGGTGAGCTTTGGAGAAGCGCTGTTATTCTGGGACTAGGAGAGTCCAGCTGTAATAAGAATCACTGGGTCCAAAGATGGAAATCCTGTTATTCCAGCTGCTTTGCAGGGGGGATGAATTTGGCTCGGTGACTTAGCACAAACCGTGATCTTTCTGCTGAAACAATATTCAGAGAAAAAGGACCCCGCAGGCAAGGGTAGTGTCGCAGCTCCAGAATGGCTGTCTCTCAAAGGAAAATAGAGTTTGCATATGACTTCATTAAGTGTTGCTGGATATTTATTCTGTTTTGTGCATCAACAGTAAAGTTTATTTGAAGGTGTCAGGAAGCCTTTTGTTTACGAGTCAACATGGATAGGTGCCATCTCAAATGCTGCCTGTGCCTGAGGTGTCCTACATTCCCTGCTTGTTTATCTGCTCCAAACCCAGCTTCGCCGCATGCCAGGAGGATCCCCCGCACTTCTGTTTCACTCACACTCCCTTTTGCGTCTGCCTAAGGCGAGGGGACAGTCTGTTCCCTACCAAGGACAACGTCCTGCAGGACAATGTCCCCAGGGTGGCAGCAGCAGGAAAGCCTCAGGGGAGCAAGCTGCCCCCAGGACCTGTGTGCACGGGTGGCTCAAGCAACCCGGCCAGCACAGTCTGCATCCCAAAAGCGGTGGCTTTGTCCCATGCTGGATGGGACAAGATGAGGAACCATTCCTGAAGGGCTGGGTTGCTCACCCAGCTGCTGCTTTGCCAATTCTGCCAGCACAAGTCAGTGCTAAATTGGGCCTCTCCACACTTTGTCTTATTTTGCAGCGTTGACATGCCCTCCGTTTACAAGTGTCATGACTCTTTTACAAAACACAGAAGATTTACTTGTGTTCTGTTCTTTCTGTGTCAGTATTCGAGGTATATCTCCCTAGGCTCCAATATATAAAACACCGAGAGATGGGGTTTTCAAGAGTGCAATTCAGAGCACTTAAATTAGCTCCTGCTCTGAATTGCCCTCTGAAGGTGCCTGTCTCTTTCTATTGATTACAGAAAGTGCTTACAGAGACCAGGCTTCCGTGCCTAAAATTAGCCTTTGTGAGGACTCTTCTGTGTATATTTTATTACAGCCCATACTGTAATTATATCATATAATAATTTCTTTGATTATTATATTCTGTATTGTGCTTCCCTTGAGGATCTTGAAACCCTATACAAACATAAACGATCTGAGTCTTTTCAGTGCCCATTCGGTGTAAATAAGGATTATGAAGCCTATATCAGGACATGGCAAAACTCTTTGTTGCTGCCTTTAATAGAAACAGGGAATCAGAGCAGAGCTGAACAACCAAGGAAATGAAACAGGGCTTGACAAGTCAAAGAAAAGGGAAAGAGCCTTGTTGGAAGGTTGCAACCACCTTCATAATAACTTAAAAAACGATCCCCTGAACCATCCTTCTGTGTCCCCATCTCTCTCACTACTTTGTGTTTTCTGGTGAACAGTTTATCCAGCTTAGACACAAATTAATAGATTTTCTTGATGTCTTTTTTGATGACGAGGCTAGGAACCCCTTTCTAAATGCATCTATTTATTACGATTCTACCAAATAACAACAGCAATAGCAAGTTAAGGCCCAAATTAAGAACTGGAGTTACCTGCTAGGCTTTAGTTTGTATCGTTTGTAGGGCCTTAGACCTTTATCTTGCTGCATTCTGCATTCAGGACAGAAAAATATAGAGACTTTCCTGGGCAGTAGCTGGGCACTGAGGTGCTGCATGTCCCACTTGCTCTGAGAACATCCACTCTCCTTCATCTGCTCAGGTGACAGATACACAGAGCCGGCAGCTGCCAGAAACGCTCCAGGGGGTTTCATATTAAGTACTTTTAAATAAAAATTGCTAGAACAAAACCATGATTCCGGCTTTGCATTTCACAGCCCTTTGAAGTTGTTTTGATATACCTTTGTGCTGAGAGTTCCTTTTAAACGGGGATGATGGAGACTGAGAGAACGGGCAGTGGGAAACGACAGAAAGAGCAGCAGATAATACCGCCTGATGCTCTTTTTTTTTGTCATTGCACTGACAGTCCCAGAGGCAGTTATGAAAGGGGTATAAATGATTATAGCCAGAGTAAAGAAGTCTGTGAATGGTAATTTGCTTTCTAAGGGCACAGACAGTATCATTCAGCTCGCAAGTGGGAGCGATTACTTAGGAGCTCTGAAAACAGGACGGAATAACATTTACATTGCCACCTTATTATCCCGTTCCTTTTTATTTTATTTTATTTTTCCCTGAATTGTATGCTTTTCTTCCTGAGTTATTCCTGATTTACTTTTCTCCTCATTTCTGCTGATTGATGCTTTTCCCAATACTTCCTTTAAACTGCCTAATGGTAAAAAAATCTAGAATATTTCCACCCAAACCCTTTGATTTCATTGATGGAATTGCTGTGCTGGAAAGTAAATATATACTGGAAAATAGCCTGACAATTAAAAAATGACATGTAGGACTTGCTAGTTGATCCTGCCTGTCAAGCAGGAATAGTAGAGGCTCTTCCATAGGTTAAAACTTGAACATAGACAAATTTGTCATTTAAAATAAAAAGAATAAAGGGTGGTTGTACTCAGCCATGGTTGTTCTTGGAATTAAATAACACAACTAGTCAGTTTTTCTGTGGGAATTTGCAAAAAATAGATCTACCATTCGCTTTTCTTATCTTTTTCTGTTATCTTCGTGACTATTATTTACATAAAACATGTTAAGGTTTTATTTAACTATCAGTGCCATGTGACTGATTGAAATTCTTTCAATGTAATTTTTTGCAATGCAATTTTTTATTTCTGGAAAAATATCTGTTTTCCTAGATAATATGAGTGTTTTAGAAGAAAATTAGTGTAAAGTTGAAAAGACTGCACCTGAAAGCAACTGAAAGAGACTCTTGTTTTTCTAATTGCTGGAAGATGGTTTTCTTCATTGGCCATAACCTGGCAAGAACAATTTCCCCACAAAACATGAACATTTACATCATGAAAAAAAAAGTCTATCAGAAGCATTGTGGTTAATGCCATTATTAGAATTGTCTAAGATGTACAGAAGGGGATGGGGCAGATCTACCCTTCACTGGGAAGAAACTTTATAAGAAATAAAGTGTAGTTAATTAAGAATTGCTAATGCTTATAATGACTATTTAATTATAGTGACCTGTATTCTGAATTCAGATAGATCCAGTCCTTCAAGTAATCATTCAAATATTAATTCAGGCAAATAACTATTATTGCAATATTCTTAGTACAGTGCTGTGCTAGGTTGTATGTGCTGTAGAAGAACAAAGAGCAAACATTAAGTGTCTGAGAAATTACAGTCATGTCAAAAGAGACAGGCTCACTCAAAACAACGTTTAATGAAAATTTGGGGGAAATTGTAATTTTTTTTTAATTTGCAGCACCATAGCTTTTCAGGGATGTTTTTAAGTTGCTTAAATCACTGATACAATTTGATAATGATACCTACATTGATTGTTTCTCCTAATTAGTTCTGATTCACTTTGCTGAATCCCTTTAGTGTGACTGACTGATGCTGTCTTTATATCACAGCTTATGCAATACCCGAACAGAGCAATCCTGTCAACCACTCTGCTTAATTTCAGAAAGGGAAGCAAGTAATCACACTGAGGAATAGTGTGGCCCTGGCTTGATTACTCCTGTAATCAGTGTGAGGTATCACTTTGTGTTTATTGTCTGGTGAAACTCCTGTTTCCTTCTTTTTATTTTCTTGAGCAGGAAAAAAGAAAACAGCTTTTAACATATGTCTCCTTTTTTGTCTGAGCCACCACACAGTTCAGACTCCAACATAGATACACCGAGGAGACATATGGTTAAAAAAAGTTCTTTTTCTTCTAAGAAATAATAAAAAATATCATTTTTTTAGAAGGAGAAATGAATCTTTCACCGTATGTCTCATTTTTGCATGTATGTTGGGAGTCAGGCTGAAAGACACTTCATCCCAGATGTGTTAAACTTGCTTTTCTTCAAAGAAATTCCCAACGCAAAGCAGATTCTAAAAGATATCATTTTAACCTACATATCTTCTCGATATGTGTGCATCAGAGTTGTTAATCTGGTAGTTTATGAAGCTCGGGATGCTCACGGCGCATTGCAGGAGGAAGATGGTTGTAGGTAAGGGCTCATTATAAGGTTTTGTTGATGGAGGCAGGGGAACACAAGTGTGTTCTCTTGACTTTCTCTGTTTTTTATTTAGCCTTGAGAGGAGTATTAGAGACAGAGAAGCAAGTAACTTTTGCCAGCATTAAGCAAAGTAAAAAGGTCTTAGTGTAACAGAGAACCTGGTTCTTCTGTGCTTTGCTTTTTGACCACACAAATTTCAGGGAGGTGGCAGCTATTCAGCAAGAGGATGAATACTGGACAGGTGTAAATAATGATACTGATGGCTGCAGTAGTGCACACTGGAGACGTAAGTTCATCTTCAAAAATGAATTATTGTGAAACCAACACTAAATTCTTTTCCCTACATGATCAGGATCCCACAGGAAATAGTATCAAATTTTTTTTATATTTCACTTTAAAATCTAAAAAACTATGCTGAAATATTTTTGGAGCATCCCAGTCTAGCTAAATTCAAGAAGGAAATTAATTAAAAAAAAAACTATTAGCAAAGTAATCAATTTGCAATGTCTGATGGATTTTGACTAATTTTGGGTGATGTTCAACTCACATTTTCTTTGTCTGCAGTTGCCTATACTTAAGTTTTTATCATTTTTGTTCTGTTTCTTTCTGGAAAGGAAGGGATATCGGGGAGTGTTCCACTGGCTATGTGAGCACTCACAAATGCAACCATTTCATACACAGTGGGAACCCTGGCAAGACTTTGATCTTGCTATATCAAGAACGGAGAGGCAGTGGACCGGATCCATCTCAGTTACAAACTTTATTGGATTCCCGCAGAGTTACACTAAGGATGTGTTTGACACCTGTTTCCTGACATGTCCGAGTCCTGTGTTTATAGTTTGCAGGGATGACACGCACTAATTTCACCTGCAAATCACAGACAGCAACATCAGAGCTTGAGAGTCCCTGCAAAATAGTTGCTGTGCTGCAGTTCCTCAGCTCAACTGAGCAGGATGCAGCAATATTGCTGCAAGGCATGGCAAAGAGTAAAGGTAAATCCTGTCCGACAGAGGAAAGCTGGTTTTATTAAGGCTCCAGCCTAGGGATGAGCAGCTCGTTTCCCTTTCTGGCACAGGCATATACCACAAGATACTCTGAAAAGGTGCTTCTGTAGATGGGGGATTAAGTAGTTATGTTCATGCTTATATTAAGACAATGAACTAGTTGATAATAGTCAAAAGTAAACAGCATTGTTCATGGAGATATCAGAGAAGGAAAATACATATTTCATTAACAGTAATTTTTTCCTAGTTACTGTAATTTTTAAATGGTAGAGGACAATCTTAGTCACAGAGTGATCCTGTTATTAGTGGCTTCTGTATTAAGCTGGAACTTGAAACAATGATCTGATTTGTGATACCAGACCCCCAAATTTACAATTAATTTTACAATTAATTTTAATAATACAACTAATGGACATATAATTTCTATTATATCACTAACTCCAGTCCAACAGGCTTGCAAGAGCTCAGAAACTCTTAAGAAACCTCAGACAGACGGGACCAGCCGTATACAAGGGAGCTACTCACGTTCATTACAGCTGAAAATACAGCCTATTACAGCTCCTTTGGCATCTCTTTCCTGATGTTCTCCAGCCCCAGCCATGCATAGAGCACACTGCTGCACTGACAGCTCTTAGACATGTTAACATTAGATTTTTGACTAATTCCAAGCCACAGTTTAAAAAATGTCAGTCAATAAGAGCTGGAAACCTTGTTTGAAAAGCTTGAATGCCCGGCTATGATTGGGTGCTAATGAGGAGCAAAACAGCATCTGTACCCATCAGAATGGTCGCTTCATGGTTAATGTAATGGCTTGCAGTCTGCTCCTGTGTTTTTCTAGTCATTCCAGCACATGACATGGCACATAATGGAATATTAGTATGTCTGACTTGGAGAAAACCTTTCAGAGGAAGTATGTGTTTCTTCAGCTTAGACAGCAGGTGTTTGATCAAAAATATCCTCTCAACCATTGACAGCTGTATATTTGCAGAAAGCAGAATTGCTCTTATTTGTTGTAAGCTGAAGATAAAGCTGACAAACAAATTTCTGTGTTAAGAATACAGAAAAAGAGCAATGCACGTTACAAAAAAGCTTCTGACAGATACTGTAATCCAATTCTAGTTTAAATTTAAAACATAATCTGTCATCATCATCACAGTGTGGTGCTACTAATTTATAATAAAAATAGTCTGAAAATGTATTCTAGAATAATATGTATGTATTCAGTGTCCCATCTAGCCTATCATACATCTCCAGTGATAGCTCATAATGAACGCCAATTGATATCGTTTGAATATGGATATTTGCTGAGATTAAATATACTTTTAAAAACAGAAGGGTATGTTTGGAATCATGGGGAGATTGGATAGCTCCAAAGCAGGGGATATTAAATTAATCAAGAAAGACTGCAAGTAGAAGATGTTTTAAGTAAATGACACTTAATAATAATTCTTACCAAATCAGAAGTAGAGCTGCATAAATTATTTGCTCCACTTGCTCTAGTTAAAACATTGGTTTGAGTGAATATGTTACAACTTGTGAGTGCACAGAGCTGCACCGAGTTCCCTGCATGGTAGTTGTATCAAAATGTGAGTTCCTTGTGCTGCTGGGCTGTTCCTAGCATCTGTTTCTCATCTGAATAGTGGCCTTTCAAAAGCAGAGGGCTGCTTTCCCCTGTGACCAGAAGAAACCCTGTGCCCTTGCTCTAGCAGCGGCTGCTCCGGCCAGCTGTGGGGCAGAGAGCTTGAGCTCTGCCTCGTCCGGGTCGCAGTGGGACCCTGGGAGGGGACAGAGCAGGACGATGTCCCCAGCCTGGATCATGCACCTGGATACTGAAACAGGTCACAGCAGTGGTGTGATGCAAACCAGCTGGGACAGGTGGTTTAGGAACTCGTCGTGATTCCAATTGCTGTTTCAGACTCACCAGTACATTGCTGGATACCACTGTGTATTGGGCTGATTTTTTGTTTGTGTTTATTTTATGTTTGTTTGTTTGTTTTTAAATGTACAGCCTTCGGCTTTAGACATCAAGATTTCTTGCTTTAATATCTTATTTCATGACTGTGCAGCACAGTGTGGTTGGGTGTGCTGCTGCTGCTGGGTGCTCCAAGGCAGAAAGGAGGGTGCAGGAGCCCAGAAGAGGGATCAGGGTCTGCAGGTCCAGGATCATCACCGACATCCTCAGTTCGCTGAGGTTTGCAGGGAGCAGAGTTTGAAGGATTCCTTCGGTGGCAAAACCAATTTCCATAATTGCTGCTCCCTGCTGCTAATTGCAGAACACATTGCACCAAATCTCCTTTTCTTCTGCCAGGTTATTTCTCAGCCGCTGCAGCTCCTGATCCGGTTGCACTGAGCAGAACCGCAGCCTTCAGGGCAGCAGCGAGGGCTGTGCCAGGCTGCACTGGGTGGCTGGGAGGGACCATTCAGCTGTCCCTCCCAGCTGAGGCCACCTCAGCTGGGGACGATGCTGCCCACTCCTGTGCGCAGGTGCTTGCAAACACTCTGTTTTTTCTCATTACTGCAGTAGAGGAAGGTTCCCTGCATCCCAGCAGAGATGCTAGAGCCCCTTCCTGTTGCTTCAGGCCTTTGGTGCTGGCACCAGAGACAGGTTGATCTCTTTATCGGACCCTGACTGAGCTACGTCTGCTCCATGGGATCATAGAGCTCCATATTGCAAGAGGAGAGGAGGGGGCTCTGAGAGTTAATTAAAAATGTTATTGTGAGAGTCTTGCTTTAATGATAGAGTATTTTATAATTATGCTTTAACTTCATAGTGACACTTGGTCAGATTATTACATGGCCCCTGATGATTCAGAATTTGAAATGAAACTTAGTAAAGATGTTTCTCTGTTATAGTTAGAAATATTAAATAACTTTTTTCATCTATCTTCATAAAAAACAATTACCTCAATTTTCTGTAGAACCTGGAAGGAAAACCAGAAACGCAGCTCAGATATTAAGAAGAGAAATTTAGTTGCTAATGAGAAACGTAAGCCAGTTAATTTTTTCCCTTCCACTTATTGTATATCTGTAGCCTCCTGCTTGCTGGGATGCACACAGCTTCTCAGGTCTGGCTCCTGGTGGAGCTGGCGTTGGTTGCACTGCAGCTGCAGAGCTCAGCTGTGCAGCACCGTTAATATCCCCCAGTGTGGTGACCACATCCCTTGGAGCTGGACATTTGACTTTTTTTTTTTTTTTTTTGCAAGGTTTTAAGGATAGGAAGGGAGAAAGGAGAGCCCTTATTGATTTCTGTTCCCAGGAAAACACTGTGCAAAGCACAGTGGTTCTGGTCACAAAACTCTAGCTTCACCTGTGAGCCTAAGCTCACAGTAGTTAAGGCTATAAAAGCACCTTGTGAGGTCAGCTCTTTTTCACCTATTTTAAAAACTTCCAGAGAAAATTTTCTAATTAAAATCCTCTTTGTTTTAAGTTGAGGGTTTTTTTTTTTCCTACTCTCAGTGGAAAAGAAGAGTAATTAATCAATGCTCACTTTCCAACAAGCTTTTACCTACAAGAGGAATGCAATCCTTCCCCTCACCTCCCTGCTCCACAGCCTCCGTATTCTTTTTCCTCTAAATGCAACCCAGCACCGGCCCTGCTTTATTTCTGATTCCTGCTGTCTGGGTCAAGCATGTATCGGCACATGCAGCTGTTGCAACAGAGGGTTGAGACTAATGGACTTTCTAAATCTATGTTGAAAACAAGAATCGTTCACTGTAGCCTTTAGGAGACTTTTTGTGTTTTTCATGTTTATTTTATAGTGAGTTTTCCTGCTGTTTTTATTTTGTCGTACCCTACACACAGTGCACACTGCTGTAATATCCAATATGTGGATTGGGTGTTGTATGGCGTGGTGGGAAAGCAGAGGTGAGCCCAGGATTAGCACAGAAGAAAGGGATGAAAAGCAAAAGCAGTCAGGGCTGCAGAAGGGAGCTGGGGATGTCGTGGCGAGGAGGATGCAAGCGAAAATCCATAGGACACCAGGCCTCATTAATCTAACGAGGCTCACAGAACAACTTGTTTAATTACTTTGATTACAGAACAGGATATTCCAAAATGTGTGGCTGGTGTGTGCAGGGCAGGGGCTGCAACTCGCCCCACGGGACAAGATTGGAATTCAAAACGATCTAGATTAGCTGGAGAGATGGATCAAAATCAATAAGGTGAAATTCAATACGGATGAGTGCAAAGTACTACATTTAATAAGGAGAAATCAAATGTACAAGTATAAAAGTGGGAATTACTGGCTCGCCTACAATACTGCAGAAACCCAGCTGTTTTACCATGTACAGCATAGGAATCAACAAGCTGACAAAAAAGACATCTCATTTCTGGGGTGAATTAAAGGGAGTTATTGAAGATGCAGGAAGGTGAGATTCTGCCCTATTTGATGCTGCTTCTGTGGGACTGCCACCTCTAGAACCCATTTAGAACACAGAAAAGACAACTGGAGATTAATAAGACACAAAACATTTAAAAAAATATGGATTATGGAGAGTGCGCAAAATAATTTTGTTTGGTCCATCTTTAACTCAAGAGAAGTTTAGTGAGTTTTTTAATGGAAACTGGGCACATGTGTAATAGAAAGAAAATACAGAAAAAAAAGATTTAATCCCAGGGACAAAACAGCATGTGGCTGCTTGTAAAATGTATCAACGTCATTTTACCTACCTGCATCCTTGGAGGAGAATAAGACTCGGAAAGTGAAATATCTAGGCAAGACATGGTGTTCATATTTTCCTATACTGTTCACTGTCTAAATTTTGGAAGTTTGTTCCTCCTTAGACGATATTGCGAAACTTTGAAGGTCATTCTAATTGGGCTCTTATTTATAAATTGCTTTCTTGGCCACACAATGCCACTCGCAGCAGATTAAACCTGAGACTTTCTCTATCTCTGCCTTTGTTTTATGGAAAGGATTTGATAAGTGATTTACTCTCTGTAGAATGCCTTACAAATGAGCTCTTAGATAAGTGATAGGGAGATATTTTTCATATGGAATTCTTTTCCGTAAGGTTGTTTTTCTAAAAGTTAAAAAGATTCTCTCTATAATACTTTTCCTTGTGCTGTAATTTTCTCTAGCGCAAACTATAATTTCTTCCCCCCTAACTCAAATTCTGAACTCCTGTGATTCCTGCATCTGTTTATATCGTGGGTTGCATTCTTTTAGTAGGGTTTATTAACACGCTATATTTTTCTCTTTTGTTCAACAGTATGTGCACTGCATGGTTGAGCTCTCATTTATAGTCCATATTTGCTTTTTGTGATAGTATTTTGCTGAAAATCAATAAAAAGGCAATTTAAGGAGAAATGTGATTTTTCTCTAAGGTCTAGTTAAAGAAACATCCAATAATTAACAAAGGAGCCCAATTCTGCACCTGGATTTCCCACTGACTTTAGGAGGATTGAGCACTGAGCGGAGGTACCAGAATATTAATGTGTTGTCATAGCTGAGCGGGGCCTAAGAAAACTAGGCTTAGCTCCGTGCAAATTTATAATGTTTAGGAGATTGAGAGAAGAATATGATTTTGTAATTTCAACTTCTAGCAAAAGTTCTTAAAATTTTTTTATAAAAAGACTCCAATTTTTTGATGCCTACTTGACAACTCTTCACTTTAAGGTAATAGCACAAAGGTATGAAAAACCCTGGCTTGGATGCATGAAAATATTAGGTTGCATTTAAGGTCTCAACAAAGCAAAGTAGTAGATTAGCCGATAAGTGAGAACATGAGGGAATGTTGTTAAAACTTGACTCAAAATGTTCACAGCTGTACACAGCTTTTGGGTTTTTAGAAGCTGGAAGTGGTGTATTAAATAATATCTTATCCATTAGTAACTGGTGCTGAGTGAGGAACAAATCTGTACCTGCAGTTCCGTCTATCCCACGCACTAATCAGTGCGCAGATAAATGCATTTTAATAATTTATTATCATTTAACATTGGTGGAGCTTTATTATGCTTTTCATTCTTGCTGTAAATATGTAAAATGCTGTTAATCAACCTGTGTTAGGGAAAATTTGATGAACAACCAGCAGATGCACTTGTCCCTGCGTATACTGTGTTAAATGCAATGTACCGACATGTAATTCATTATTTTAATAACACATGGGGCTAATAAATCAAAGGAACTCTTGAGACGGCAACAGCTGGAATTACCAAGGGAAAAGCTCTGTATTGTTTTAGAAATAATAAATTTGTGTGTTGTTTTATGGTGTGGACCTGATAATCAGGTTCTATGGCTCCCAATATGACGTTACTGAGGAAATGACTAAGGACTAGCACACAACAGGTCATTCCCCCCACACATGCACCTTCTTTTACACAATGAACAAAAATCAATCCCAAAACCAAAGACCTTGCAAATCCGAAGAGACAGGATGGGTAAAGGTGAGGAACAGGAACAGCAGGGACTGAGGGACATGCCAGACAGTGTCTGCAAATACCCTTTGCACTCTCTGACATATGTAGTTCTCTAATTTCAGTCTTGCTGGTGGATTAAGGTTAGGAAGGTGATAGTTACTTGAAGAAAGAAGAGAAGAGAGAGGATTTGATGACCGAACAGCAGAGAGGGGAGCATATTCAGGCAAAGCTGCAGTAGGGAGCAGCCAGCTGACACCACTGTGTCCATCAGTGCCTGTCTAAACTGCAAGGCTGCTGTGCTGAAATGTGTGAGTGATGCTCGATTTGAGTGCCCTGATATTTTCTTTAATAGGCAATCACTTTCCATCCAGAGTTTTATGCTCAAAATCTTTCCTCGGTGTTATTCACTGACAATCCATGGTGACAGTTGCATTACCAGAAGAGCCCTATTTGGTGGCATATGTCATTCAGCTCCTGAAATTCAATGGAAAGAGCTCTCCAAGTGGAATAGCTCCATGGATGAGGTAAATTTCTTGATCCAAGGATAGGTTAGGGTTGATGGAGAACAGTAGCTCTGCTACAGAAACCCTTCTCAGAACTAGGTGTCCCAAGGGAGCCGCAGTAGAAACCTTCGGCAGCAGCTATGGTTGGTTTTGCATGGGTTTTCTCCTAGAATGCTAGTGATCAAAACATAAAGGCCATTAATGTGCTTAAAAGAATGAAATATAGAGTCAAAATCAGTTGAAATGCAGCATAGTTTTGCAATGCATCTTTTCCAAAATATTTGGTATTCAGTGTCTCAGAATCACGAAATGTTAATGGCTGGAAGGGACCTCTGGAGATCTTCCTTATGGAGGTCTCTGTCAACCCTATGCTCAAAGCTGGGCTAGTTTAGGTCACCCTGCTCAGGACCTTGGCTGGTTGTTCAGGTATCTCCAGGGATGGAGGCTCCACGGCCTCCCTGGACAATCTGCCAGATGTTGACCACCCTTAGCATGGAAATATTTCTACTTAAATTCAAATGGAATTCCCTTATTAAAACTTCTGTCTTTGCCTCTCACCCCGTAACTGTGCACCTCTTAGAAGCGTCTCTCCTCTCCATACCCCCATTAAATAGATGAAGACAGTAATAAAAGAGGGTCTGTGAGGCAAAAAAAACAGCTACTTCGATGAACGATATCTTCATTAGATCTTAAGTGTATTGTGGCCTCATTGCTACGTGTTGGAATGCTTACAAATATTAGCACATTTCTATGCAGAAGTATCCTGTGAAGCAGGAGGGTAATAGTATCTACATTTATTTCCAAAAAGGGACAAAATAGAGAGAAATGAGGTAATCTGAATGAATTCTGAGACTAAGCCAAGACCAAGCTTTAATTCTTTGAGTCCCAAAATCAATATTTCAACAACAGAAACATCCCTACTATGCTCTACATTGCCAATTTATAATAGAAAATGCATCTTATTTATAACAATGTGGCAGCTGTGGATATTTTTAATGGCAGGTACTATGAAGTATATATAATATAATGCATGCATCCGCCAGCACATCTATGCATATGATTTACTGTTTTCAGCTTCTTAATTGTAGTGACCTTGGCAATGTGTTTGATTCAATGAGAGATTATCAGATTTGATAGTCCCTGCATTTAATTCTGTGACTTGGTTGAAAGCTCTACTGCTTTGCATTGATTTCCATGTGCAATTAATATGTTTTGTCAGTGACAAGCTCATGCAGTGATAATATACTCTCCTCATTTCAATCTCTCCTGTGTACATTTCAAATCAAAATAGCACCTGGTGGACACAACCTCCTGAGGAGCGGTGGATTTAAAGCAGAAAGGTAGTATTAAGAACTGCATGAGTAATGCTACAGTAATTTTCAATAGTGAAATAACTCTGCAAGAAAAAAAAGAGTGATTCAAAAGCTCAAATGTCTTCAAATCATCCCCATCGTTATATGGTTTTCTTTGTGCTCTGTCCTGCTCGTGCTCCCAGTACAAGTGAATGTTAAGTCAGCTGAAGAAAACAGCAAGGGGTCCCCTGAAATATGTAATGTCTTCCCTCTGACATCCCCTCAAGCCATAACCCTGATACAGCTAATAGGTAGCAGCAGGGTATGTGGTCGTTCTGAGACACCTTAGAGAGAGCTAGTTCTGAAATGGGGCTTGAGGATCCAGGGAAGTATCCTCTGTTACTGGGTTTGTTCCAAATAAGAGAAAGAATAACTATCAGAAGTCTTAAAATTAACTTTGCTGAGATATTTTATTTTACTTTTTTGACCTTTCAAAAAATGTGTATTTTTGATAGGTATCATTCAGAATATAATCTAAAAGAGATGGATATCTGTTTGTAAAGCATTTCAATTCTGTCACATTTGCATTTTCAGATATAAAACTCTTCTGTTTAAGATGTACAGCTCTAATCTGCTGTGTCTGTGAAGTTGTTAACTTTTTCATATGCCCAATATAGAAGCAGACCATGATGGATAAGAGTGTTTCAACACTACTCCTGTCAAACTTCCCAGAACTGAGACTATTAGCCTGTAGACCAAAATCTCCTCTCCCTTTGTTTTTCTTTTCAAAAATATCTGAACTTCATCTAAATTAAAAAGTTGCCTTGTAGCTTTTGATATTTTATAGAACTCTCTTTAGATTTCACAATGGACCTTTAATTTCTGTTAGAAATGAAAAGTAAAACTCGTGTTGAAACCTAGGCCACAAGTCAAGAAATCTCTGGTTTTTGTTAGCTGTCTGTGTTCTTACAGAGGCGCTGTTGGTACAATTGCATGTGGCTGCTGTTGAAACATTCATGGATGATGTCTTCGTAGTGCAAGAGTGTGACTGCAAATATTATTCCTGCTTCCCTGACAGATATTCAGAGAAAAGGTAGAAAAGTGGTGAGGCTTAGACAACTGAAAAATACATTTCTGGTCTATATAAACTAGATTCCAGCTATGCTCAGTAGAGAGAAGGGAATTCTACAAGCTGAGTCATCCTATTTGTTTCGGAAAGGTGTAGCCCAACTTGGTCGCTTAGAAAACTTGCCCAGGCCCCAGCTGCAAATAATGGTGTGGGAGCCCCAGGGTGTGCACAATTAAAACAAGGTCTCCAGAGCTAGTGCTGTCATTCCCATATCCTCCGAGCATTCCAACGTGCACCCATAGCAGGTAATCCTCATCCTCACTTCTTGGAGAGTTTCACTTGCTGTAACCCTAGGAGCAAAGCAGCCAGTTTATGCAGACATATTTACCAAAACGGGGGTATTTATTCCCTCAGCTCTTGCAAGTCTTCTGCTTCCACAACTGTAAGAAGAGCTGCACACCTCTGCCAAGCATTCTCATCCGTTTTGCATTTGGAGATGCTTTATTGGCTGCATTTCCCCATGCTTTTTGAATCTTTCTTCATTAGGAGCCTCCAGCATCTGACAGGTAATTTGCCTGCCTGCAGCTTCCTCTATTAA
>JAWLRI010000333.1:3825920-3945584 GCA_034781795.1 Crypturellus tataupa | reverse complement strand
TGCTTTTTGAATCTTTCTTCATTAGGAGCCTCCAGCATCTGACAGGTAATTTGCCTGCCTGCAGCTTCCTCTATTAACACTGCTCTAGACTGAGAGCACAGGACGAAGTGGAAAATGGATGTTGTGCCGCTTAATAGAGTATCTGTCCCCCGTCTGTTCTCAGTGCCGTATGTCTTGCCCACCACTTTCCTACAGCAATACTGGGGAGTTGCTTCTACCTGTGTGGATGTTTCCATTGGATATTCCACAGCTGTTTGTTCTAAACCGATATTTGCTGCTTGTTATTCAAACGGATGACTTATGCAGATGTTCCTATCTCTATGCCCTCCTGTCTTTTCCTCTGTCTCTCTCGTACATGAACAGATTGCACTGATTGTTTCCCTTTTTCCTCCTCCAGAGAACTAAATCCCAAGCCAGTCCTCTAGATTTTCTTTCTTTATTCCAAAACAGCGGTTCATTCAGACATATGGCTTTCTCTCCTTCCTCTCCATTTGGACAGATGTTTTCTTTTGCCTTAGTGTGTTCTTAATCCGTGAGAGAAATGAGGGAGCTTGCATGGTTTGTCAAAGAAAATAAAAAGCCCACAGTTTTGTGGTTAAGCCTACTTTCCAGTTGCACAATCCTTTAATGCTATGAATTCCACATCCAGGCAGTAATGTACCGAGGTTGGATAGTGTATTCGAATCATACCAGGATCCCAGTGTGACGGGTGCTGGGCAAACACGAACAGGAAAGATTTCCCCATGCCAGAAAGAGCGTGTGAAAAGATGACACGTGAATGCAACAGCCATAGGAGAGGGCTCCAAGCGGGAACGAGACGTTTGTGCTGCACAAATTAAGCAGTGGTCAGAGCACACCCACTGCCTAATTATAATGACTGGTTTATCAGTGAATGTCTGAGATAAGAGCTTCTATCAATATATGTCTGATTAATAGCAGGCAGAAAATCCTGAAGGTATATTTAAACAATCATTCTGGAACATTTTAAATTATTCCTGGGCCATTTCGAGGTCAGCATTAGAATATTCTTTCAAAAATTCAGATCCTTGTATAGGCCTCTGCTATTGCGGCGTGAGGAATACTAATGTATGCCCTTCCTGAAGATATACTTCCGTGCAATGTTGCTATTTTTATTTGCTTTTAATTTGCTCTGATAATAAACTCTTTCTCAAGCTGTAGGTAGCATGAAAAGATGCATTCTTATGCACGTGCATGATCCCTGCAAGCGAAATGAAATCCTGGGAAAATTCCGCTTTCCTGAGCTGACAGCAAGCTGGGAGCTGTGTCCACGCTCTTGCGCAGGGCTTTCTATTCAGTGTGGTCCCTCTGTTACAGACTTAGAAATGAATGAAAGAATCTGTTTCTAAACCCTTCCTCGCTACATGCTAGAGCTCCCTTTAAATTAATGATTACAACCAAGATTTTCATATGATACCCTCGTCTTTCTCACCGTAAGCATCCCACACACATTCACACCTCCCACCGTGACAGCTGAAGGAGCAAGAATGAGCACAGCCCCAGAGTAAGCGAAATCAAAGAGATTTATTCAAGGGTTATCCGTTTTTTGACGCAAGAAACTTTTCTTGTGACAATGGGCTGTTGGCTAACATTCAAGGTGATCTTCCCCGAGCCTCATTAAGCTGTCTTCAGTAGATATACTTAAAATGGGAGGCTTGTGGCTTCCCACCCGTCTGCAAGAAGAAAGGATGAGATTCTTCTCTGCTTGTAGCGCTTTTATGGCTGGGTAAAGTGCCCTGACAGATATTCAAAGTGACTGAATAAGGGGGGAAGAATGCTGGTTCCAGGGAAGTCTACAGAAGAGATACAAACTCTACTGAATTAGCTCTTCAAATATTTTGAAGTCCTGCTGTATTAATAGGCTTTTTTTTCAGCGTGACCCTGAGCAGACCTAGAGGACTATTGGTGTGTGTAAGGCACTCGGCAAAAGGGTTGGAAAGTTCAACCTTTGCTGGATACTCGAATCAATAGGGTTGCTGCTCTAACCTTCAGATCTGGCTAGGAATAAGAGCTTTATAGTATAATGAGATGATATTTTATGGGTGGGCAGGAAGAAAAGCTTGAATAGAAAGAACTTAGGCAGGCTGTGAGAAATAGGGGATTCACAGCACTTGGGCTGCCTGAAGAAAGAAGCCTCAGAATTGTGGTTTTAGCTGTATGTGCCTCTGAAAAGCATCCAGAAGAGACAGGGCGAAGAAGGGCAGCATTTAGCCAACCCTGCCAAATCCCGTACATTGCCAGGTTCTCCTCATCCCTTTGAATAACCGAGATATTGGGAGGGGATGCAAGTCCCAGGTTGTTTAAAGCCTCCCCACGTTCAGCACTGCAGAAACAGAGGATTTGTTTCAGCAAAAGCCAATGTGCCAAGGTGAGAGTTGAAGCTTTGGGCCAAGAGAGGTTATTCTAGCTCTCATTCAAGCATCTTTTTTCATTGCTCTTGGCATGTACTGAAAATGCAAAGACCTGCAAATATTAATTAAATCACCTGGCGTAGGTACCTGTAGGGTAACCTGGCTGTGGTCATCTGGAGGTGAAATTCTGACATATTGGATAAATGAGGGATTTGGAAACATAACAATCCATCTTAGAATAAAATCTCTTCCCCCACCGCACACCGCCCTGCCGCCCCCCCGTTATTATTTATTTGGGTAGGAATGGGTCTTTTCAGCTATAGCAATATTCTTCACAACCCCGCATTGCCATACAATATTGCTCTTTTATTAAGCCATAATACTAGTAGAGTGTTTTAAATATTACACTGTGAATCTCTTGCAGATGAAATGCTGCAACAGGGATATCATATAATAAGGAGGTTGGAGGATGCTTTTCTGTACAATTTTATCATTCAAATGGTCTGGAGGATCTGGATGACTGAAAACCAACAAGTAAATAAAACCCTCCCTATTATATACCCAAATATTGGGTAAGTTTTGAGTGGTGGGGAGGAACATTGAAGTGAGGCTAAATGGTGCTGCATGGAATGAGTGAGTGAAATGACATTCTAATCAAATATGACAGCGCTATTGCATTGTAATTATAGACTGCCAGAGGCGCTCTTTAGACTACCAGTGCTTTTGGGATAGTTTGCATCTAAATTAAAATTGAACTTCAAAGCAGTTTGATGGGGATGTGTTTCCAAGGAATTTCAAAAAAAAAGTGAAAGACACTGGCTGATTAGCATTATGCACTGTACCAGCTGGCTGCTACTGTAAAAAAAATAAAACAAAAAGTATCAGTCTTGCTGATGATCAGAAACTGCTATCTTGAATCCTATTAATTTTCTTTTGAATTATTTATGGGGGTGGGGAGGCTGGTCCTATCATGCACTTCCTTTCAAATGTTTATTTAGTTTTTCTGTAAAGCAAAAAAAAATAAAAGGGAAGAGAAAGGAATCTGGAAAATCGCCAAGGGTTAGCTCACCAGCAATCTGTTTAGATGTCCTCTTCTCAACCTAGTCCTGCTCTGCTAAGTATTTATAGCAATGTTTAACAAATAAATCTCACCCACCTCCCCATTTACAGTAAAGCACAAGAGTAAAAGACTTCAGAGGAGGCTTAGCTCTTTTTTAGTGGGGGGAGAGAATGAAATGCCTTGAATATGTTAATTTTTAAATAGGTAAATGCAGCTGGCAGCTGCAAATATCTGCCTCTGCTTTACAGATGTTCTGCCTGAAATTTCTTTTCTGATCACATTTCTAGATAACGCCAATAAGGTGTCCACAGCTCCAGTGTTTTCTCTTTCTTGTCATATTGTACTTGCACTAATTGGAAACAACAGAGAGCTGCTCAGGACTCGACCCTCCCTGCAGAAATGTGCACGCTGTAAAGCCAGGCAGTCTCTCAGCCGCAAGCTGCATCAAAAGCATTGCTGGAAGGAATCAAAAGCATTGCTGGAAGGAAGGAACAGCACCCTGGTCCACAGCAGGATTTACGTATCTAAATCCAGTTCATGAACCTGACTCCGCTCATTTCAACTCCCAAATATCTCTACGTGTTTGTCTGCCAGTTTCTCATCAGCTCCTGTGCTGTGACGTGGAGCATTCTGTAATGAAGATCTCTTTTGGATTAATTATTTTTTGCTTCCTCTGCCCAGCTCCATTTCTTATTTCCGCATGTTAGTAACTCCTTACGAGCTGCCGCAGGGAGGCAGAGCACCGTGAGTCAAACCAGCTCCTCCCCGTGCTGATGGCTCTGGCTGTGCTCTGCAGCAGAGTGGGATGAAATAGGTTATACTTTCCCCACACATTTATTCCTGGCTAGATTCTCATTGGCTGCATGAAGATGAACAGTTCTTTTAATTCCACTGAATTTGACAGATGAAAGAAATACTAGTAATAGAACACAGGAATGTATATTCTGATTTCTAAATTTCCAATCCTCTTAATTGATGTCCATGAACTCAAGATGACCAGTTGAACCAATGAACCCATGACCAATCTGGAGCTTGGTTAGACCAATTTTTAACAAAGATCATTTTTTTGCAAAAATATCTAGATTTTTCTGTGATGATGCATTGAATTCACCCCTGCCAAACAGTATTTTAGGAAAACCGCCTGGAAAAGGGCAATATTTATTTCATAGTTTCATTATTATTATTTTATTCCTGTGGAATGACTTTGGATTTTTGTGTTTATTCATGATAATTTATTCATGACTTCATTTACAGATAGTGCATGTAGCTAATAGCATCTGGGATCTCTTTACATAGATTCAAACCTGTTAAATGAAAGCATACACTCTGCCTGCAGCACCGCTGTTTTTTAAACCAGAACATTCATTTTCACAGAATCAGTTTGCCAGAGAAGGAGAGCTGGTCAGAAAATACATCTTTCAGTAACATTTTTGATAAAATATTTATTATTTTACAACAAAATGTTGAAAATTCATCAGATATCCCTCACCACAACACAATTCCTTTCCAGCAAAGCCAAGTGGGCATGCTAAAGTATGCAAAAAACACACATCTAATTTACTCACCCACTCACTGTTAACTCCACATATGGACCAGATATTGCATGTACACATCTAAGTTTCTTTAAAGAGCTCCAAGCAAAATTTGGGCTCCTGGAGCTGCAAACATCGATACAGAAATCTTAAGAGAGCAAATTCAGATTTCAGTGGCATCTTTGTCTGCACTGGTAGCTCCAGCCTAGGATGCTCAGTACATGAGCCTGGGAAGATTAAACATAATTTTCATAAGTGTAACTTTTCTGGCTCAATAGTTGCATTATCTCGGACTTGCTCGCGGGGCATATGGTGACACACGTGTCCTGGTGGAACCCAGGTGAGCAGAGCGCCAAGCAGGCGCTCTCTCTCAAGGTAATTAATAAGCCCAGCCTTAACGCAGTGCTCATTAGGTCTCACTTAGAGCCTTACTGTTTCACAGCCAAAAGCCGCTACATCACAGGTAGCCTCCCAGGGAGATGCTGCCGGGTTCTGTGAACTTTTCCACTCAGCTGCCATGCCAACTGTGATCTGATAACACAATAATACAGCACAAGCTTATTTTTCATAATTTTTTTTTTTTTGCTGTTAGAATTATCCCTGCAAATCACTGCTGCAGGAGTTCTCTTCACCAAGAAATGACAAGTTATTAAAGAAAAAGCCTTGAAGACATTTAAGCTGGAAGCTGGTATTCCCATTTACTCCTTGACAACATACCAGCCACTTTCAGAGAGGAGGTGAAGCAACTTTTACAGAGCCTCTCAGCTTTACTGCACTTCTCTTGCCTTTCCACCCATTTTTATCTCCCCCGCTCACCACATGGAAATTCAGAACATTTCCCCCAAAATAGACTTTCAGATCTGAAGCCCATATATATATGTGCTGCTAGCTTATAAATCTTGACATACTTCTGGTGCCTTCAAAGCGTCTCTGCCAACCAAGGGCCCTGGAAGCAGCAAGAGGGGCTCTTAGCTGCAGAATCTGAGGACGCAGGAGCCCACGGAGGCTGCTGGCAAGTCAAAAGGGCTCTGCTCGTGTCTGCAGGAGGCACACGAGCTCTGCGAGGGAAAATTATCATCGGTCTGTTCAGCAGGGACCGTATCTTGTGCCTTCTCCTCATTCTGGTGGCTTGCTTTGCTCCGAGTTACCTGTCCCTCCTCCTGCCAGCGCTCACCGTTGGAAATAAGCCCTGAGTGATGGCAAGCCAGAGAGGTTACACGCAGTCTTCAATGTGCCGAAATTATTCCCACTGTGGCACATCCCGTTTCCATATCAGCTGTTTCCTCCTTATGTCCTGCTTGACCAATGTAAGAAGCAACTGCCATTAAAGTCACAGATAGATCAATGTTTCCCTATGTTTTCCCCAATTTATTTTCCGTGTGAAGGGCAGATAGATGGAACGTGGATAGACCCTTTGCAGTTAAGCAATCACTGCGTAAAACTTATCTCCTGCAAATCTTTTAGCTAACAGTTTTTAAGAGTTGAGGCCAGTTCCTTCACCTCATTAACACTGCATTAGTGTATATCCCGCTTTCACTTTCTATAGCCGTGGTGTAAATCTTACATGTAAATGCCATGATGTGACTATTATACAACTCTTCCTTCAAGCAGAGGTCTCTATGTACACATTGCTATAAATACAGCTCACTCTTAAAGGGAAATTCAGGAAAAATCATTGCTAGAAAAAGCAATGGATGAATCAAGCTCCTCATCATGCATAACTACTCAAAGCAGTAATGCATACCCCCTTGGAGAAGTATTATTTGTCTTTTCAAGGAATGCATCTCCTCACTGAATCTGGATAACCGCCTTTGAGACAGCTGACACGGGATAACACAGAGAGTGTGACTCTATATTGCTGTTGGCATCATCTTGCACCGAGGCCTTGGGAACATATGGAGTGCAGCGAGTGAGAATAGATTCAACGATGTCTGCTGGCTGGGAAGTAATTGTAGCAAAAAAAGAAGAAATCACCAACTTGTCCTGGCATGTTCTTCTGCCTGCTTTGATTTCTAAATGTAAGTACCTTAGGCCAGCAAAGACTTGGCAATAAGTGAGTGCAGATTGCAGGCAGCTATTTCTGAATGAGATGCGGTGCTGACAGCATATCCTTGTGCAATTCGGCTAGAAATTGTTTCTATGAAGCTATTTTAAAACACTGAGATGGCTGTGGCCCTCAGAAGTGTACTGCCCTACGGAGGCTCTTTATAAGACAATTCAAGACAGCGTAATGATTATTATAACCTGCTGGGACTTAAGAATTTAAGCTGAGTTCCTGGCTTTGCCACAGAATTCCAGTCTGACTTTGGGTGAATATGCTTCATCTGTTGATGTTCTCCAAGTGTAATGGTCCTTCCCAGACTGACTTGTTGGGAGGGTGCATTGGTCAGCATGTAGGAGACATGCGGATGGTGTGGCTTTGGATGTTGTGTAAAATAACACAACAGAAACAACTTAGAACGGATGTATTCTCCATCAGATAATTAACTGCATAATTAATATATAATTAACATAATTAACAACATCACCAGAAGAACTGCTGTTTGAGTGAAAAATGTGAAAATGTGTGCTTATCCACCCGGTACAGAAAAGTAGGAAAAGAATTCTCTTTTATCTGTTCATAACGTGATCATAGATTAAAAAAATTGCATCTGTGATTTGGGTTTTTTAGTTACAGTAGAAGCCAGTCACAACATCTCCTGTCCATTCCCAACTTGTGAGGTGCAAGCAGCGAGACAAAACATTTCCATTTTGCTCAATCGCTAATTTATGCTCATATGTTTCTTTGGGGGAAGAAATTGAAGGATTTATTTTTCCCCCTGGGCCTATGTAAGTAACAGGGGCGTTGTGTCGCCTAGGACTAACAGTCCCTGCATGAGCGATGTTAAAGTGGTTTGTCCTCGTTGGCTCTGCTGAGCTTTGTGCTAAAGATCAGCAAGACAATGTGCAGTAATGCAGTGCTCAGGGAATGTGCTCTGCACTGCAGAGCTCAAGAAATACAAGAAATTCCAAGTTCTTTGGAAAATAATGCTTCGGCATCAACCTAGGGAAAATTTAGTTGGGATAATATTCAATTAATAAAACATCTCAGATTCAGATGCTGGGAGAAAATACAATTTAGTCATTCCCTCTGAGTTCCAGCCTGATGAATTGATTATGAAAACACAAGCGACAGACAAAAAGACTTGTTGGTAGGCGCACAGGTTGTTGGTGAGAGACCTGGGGATAGATCTCAAGTCTGCTGGGCCTCACTGTTGTGCAGAGCCTCATCCAGATGCAGTGACATACTGTGTCTGGGGAAGCTGCTCTTGCAAAATTTGGGCTATAAGGCTGTAGAGAGAGACTTATCTGAAATACAGATAAGTACTAAAGTTGGTTACCTTGCAAAGAAATCAATTATTTTGCACCAAATATATGTCTTCTCACTTGAGAATACAATAACTACGGTGTCCTTAGCAATGTTTTGGAGAGGAAGGTATTTTGAAGAATAAGTTTCAAATACGGATAAATAGGAAGTCAGAGCTTCCAGTGCGTATACTCAGAATAACTAATGGTACCCACGAGACCAGCAGTCATTATAGGTTCAGCTCACCTCTTAACTTACTATCAGACACTTTTTCAGTAAACCTACTTTGGGCCTGAATTGCAGAAGAAACAAATGTACAAGGGGAAGAGGGAGCAGAGCCTTTCTTTTAAATATGGAAATTATTCTTCAAATGTCTTTGTTGACAGCTGGCACGGCACAAAATAAACATAGGTCTATTTGCAAGTAAGCAAGAATTAGCATAAACAGCAGCTGCTGCATTACCAAAAAACATGTAACAATAAAGATTTCTTTTTCCTGCTCTCAGAAATAAAGGTAGGTAAAAAGCCTGCATGAAATAATGAGCAAGTTAGCCACCTGTTAAAGTTCTGAGCACCCGCAAAATGAAAGAGCCATTTGCTGATGGCATAAGCATTTTTCTAAATCAGGTTTTCTAATTAAAACTGAGTCTATCCTTATGATAAAGAAATGCAATGCAGTATCAAAAATGTCCTTTTGCTCCCACCTCCTCTTTTCCCAAAACAGGGAATTCCCACACTTGCCTTCCCAGTTGCTTTCTTCATCCAGACACTTGTGTCAAATATTTCTGAGCTCACTTGGACATGATTTCTTCCTCCCTCTTCTCCAGCCACATGGTATATAAAGTCAAGTCAGGTCATCAAAACATGTAATTGTATTTATGGCCAAATTGCCTTCAGCAAGACAGGTTTATGGTCTTTTGTCTCCATTTGTTTCTCCGGTAAGAAGTAGTTAGTAACATACTCAACAGCATTGTCATATTTTAATAAAAACTAATGATCCAGCACAGTGAAATACAGAAGCAAGAGCAGAAGCAATTTTAAGTGCATAATTTTAGATTGATCATGCTCGAGTTTATCACTTAATCAGTTTCCCATAGAATGTGCCTTACCTATTCAATCAACTTTCCAGTGTAAGTTGTGCTTCCAGTCCAGCTAGCTGCAAGTTCTGTACATTTGCTTGTCTAGATTTTCTTGCTACTTTAGCAGTATGGCCCACATCTGTTATTCATTTGTTTGAAAATGCAGCTATTTGTCTCTAAATTTTTCTGACAATGGCCTATTTTTACAAATGAAAGCACTCTAAATAATAACCCTACTTAGAGTTTATATAGAGCATTATGTCTTGAAAATGCCTGTGCAACATAAGGCCACACACAATGTATCCCAAAATCAATGGGAATCTTTCCACAGTAAACTTTGGATCTGAATATCCCAGACTCAGATCCTGATACTGTTATATACCAAAATAATCACTTGATTTCCAGATAATTAAAATTATTTGAGTAAAAGATTACTCAAGCACTGTAAAGGCATCAGAATCTGATGATGTGCTTATGGCTATGCAAAAAGCAGGTATCAATGATGTGAAGAAAAGTCAGGGATTTTTTAAAATATCATGATCTGGAGGACAGAGAAAGACAGAGGAAACAGAAAAATTACTACAAAAACTTGATCAAATTCAAAATGTGTCATTTCAGAAACACTCCACATAGGCCAAGTAACTATTTCAAAAAAAATATTGATTTGTGAATTCGTATATGTTAAAGACTTGGGATATAATTCTGTATATGATTTGGGGTATATTTCTTAACAGCTTTACATGCCAATTTACTTGTAAATAGCAAGCTCTGTTACGGTTCTTAGGAATCTACTGAACTGCTATTGGGAAGTGCCCACGCAGAGTCCCTTGCAGAGCTCAGGAGGCCTTGAGGCCTCCCAGCTGTGTTGAGATTCATTCCATACGTCCACTGGAGAGAAAGAAATGCTCCCCCTCATTGCATCTCAAAGACAGTTACTTTTTTAATATCAAAGGAGCAATCTGCAACAGAACTGAACCAGGGTTTCGTGAATCCTACTGCATTAACCACCAACCCGTAGCTTCTCCATCTCCTGCTTTCATTTATTTTTGCAGCCCTGCTCCCAAGCATATCTGATGCTCAGGACTGCCTGGCACTGTTCCTCAGGACACATCTCCATGCCATGATCTCCTCCCAGCCAGGACTTGCCATTCCTTTAAGAGCCCAATAAGGATGCGAGCTGGCAGACACAGAGATGCAGACTCAGGTCAGTTGTTTTACTCCTGCTTTGGACTTTTGTGCTCTTTTGTGCCTTCACCTTCTACCCTGCCACTCATTCAGACAACTTTTTTATTCTCCTTCCCAGTTGCTTTCCCTAGTCTTCCTGCAGTGAATAACTTCATGATCTGCTGGGGACCTGATAATTTACTGCTTTTTAATTTTAATTAAAAAAAAAAAAAAATGTCCAGGCCTCCCCGAGCTGGAAGCATGCAAACCCCTTCTATCCACTTGTTCTCCAAAAATCGTATTCCGTAGGGAGCTGTAGAGCTCTTATCCTGCCCCTGTACCTCTGGAGCCACTACTGCTCTTGAAGGGAGGCCCCTTGAAAAGAGAGCAGCAGCGATGAATTCCTGGCACGTTGCTCTGCCCTGAAGGGTGTATTAAACAATCAGCTTTTCTTAAACAAAGGCCTCTAGTAACCTCACCACAGGCACTGCCTCTGCTGATATATTATTAATTTTAGGCACTAGCTTCAAATTATCTGACTTCAATACACCTTGCTTGCTCATAGCATTTGGTGAGCAGGCAGATATTACCTTTTGTGGAAATGCTGCCTTCCTTTCTTATCTGTTTAAAGAATATAAATTTCAAGTTTTCCAAATGGCAGCAGCTTAGAACATGCCCTAAGCTAACCATTTGAAACCCTCTCATGAAAGCCCACAGTTAATAATTTAAAAAGGGTTAAATATGAAAAAGCCAAATTAGTGGTACCAAGAACAGGTGCCCTTCCTCAACCCATCTATGTAGATAGGTTACAGCTGTGAGTCTTAACCGCTCATCACACTCTCATACAGAACTGCTGTGTCTGCCTGGACTCCTACGCTGGGTGTCCAAAGGCACCAAAAAGCACTTGCCTCCCAGAGATTGTGCCAGGCATTTTCAGCAGAATTGTTCTTGGATTATAAGTACACCATGTTAGGTGGCATTTTTTAAAAAAAATTATCTTTATCCAAAGTCTGCCCCACAGACATGTTCTCTTCAAACTTGCTTATGGGCAGTGGGTGCCCTCTAGCACTATTGCTTAAGCCCCAGTTACAGGTGTTTCTCATTTCACACCTGATCAGAATCAAACCGGTGCCTTTCTAGGTAGGGTGGCAGCTTGCAGGTAGAAGGGGTACATGGGAATGCAAAGGAGAAGTCCTGTAGAAAAGACTGTAGTAGGAGTTTTCCCTTCAGGTATATTTTATACTTTTAAGTTGCAACTAGCCTCTAGGTTTACTATTTCTGTGCTGTGGGGGGAATGAGTGGGACTTGCAATTAAGAGGTAATTATGATATATGATATAATATAGCACTGTAAATTGAAAAAAAAAAAAAAGCCATAATAGTTTGATCATCTAAGTCTGTAATCAATGTTAATCATCCCTCCTGTGAACAGCCAGGCAAGGTTGAATTTCACTTAGTTGGTCTTTGCTGGTGACTCAGGGGAGGGCTGTTCTGCATCTCTTGTGTCTCTAATTGTAATGCTTTTTCCTGAGCATGGCCAAGCTAAACTATTGCCTCTCTGAATGTCTTATAGATCATAGCTCCGATAGTACTTTATGTATGTAAAGTGCTCAGTATATGTATTTTGCAAATTACTTCTAGCATGATGAATAGGACTCAAGGGGCTGCATTTCAGGGGAATTTAAGTCCCTCTATTCTAATCATATATGTGAAATTGTTATGCCTTCCTTTGGATCATTAGGTGAAGGGGAAGTTTTTCTTTCTTTCTTCTTCTCCTTTTTTTTTTTAACAGCCTTCCTTTGGTACTTTGGGAAATAAACATCTTTCTTGGCAGTATTGGAGGCTTCCTGTATGCTGCAGAGCTGCTGCTGGCTCTAGGTTTCCCTTTCTCCTGCAGCCTTGACTTGTAGCCTTGTCACGAGCACAGCCCTGTTGTCATTACTGCACGTTTGTATAGAAATGGGCACAGTCTGCTCACGTAACGAGTCCATGCTGCAGCTGCCGAGGGGTGTGTATGTCTGTATTTGTGTTCAGAATTAAGGAGGAATTGTGCAACAGCTCTAAACTTGCAGTCGTGGTGCTTAGAGGAGACACAGGCTGCAGAACCGACTTTTCAGCTCAGCTGTGTCCCAGGCCTCTCTTATTCTTACATATTGCTGTTTCATTGCAGTCATTAAGCTCTTCTCTTTGCCTACTGAACAGGCTCTTAAGTTTTCCATTTGCAGCATGGTAATTATCTTAATCATATTAAAGTAAAGAAACTTCAGTGAGGAAAATAAAGCCCTACTGCTCTTCTTGGGCAAACTTTATTTCCTTTAATGTTCTGTGTTTATATCTTACTGCCTGGACCTCTCCCGCTAATAAGCTTTTAATGACTGTTCCCACTGATAGCAGCAGCAGATTCCTTGCACACAGCCTTTGTTTCCTGGAATAAAATCAATTAAGCTCCTTGTCTATCTGACCCCATCATGTATTAAGGCTTAACACAACAATTAGAAGCACATTACGGCATTCACTCTTTTATAATTTTGGTTCTATAGACGTTCCAGCAAGTCAGGTGTCAGTGCAAAGATTAACTTTGATGCAATACAATGCAGCATGGGTATTAACTTCTTCAGTGGTCTAATTACTACATTTACATGGTTCACTTTTACAAGAGTGATTTAATGAGCCTGTGACACTTTAATTCCCTTACTCAAAACTTTTTTTTAGTGAGTATTGCCGTAGACCAAGGTAAAAATTTGTGATATAAAATTTTGAATATTTTTCAGACTGAAAATGCAGTGGTTGAAAAGACCCCTCTAGAATTCAAAGCAGAAATTCAGCAAGCAACTTCAGTTTTCATTACAGTCTCAATGTGATACCCAGGAATGTAATAAATTCTCTTCCTTGTGAGTTATCTTCCCTGTTAGAAACAGGCACATTATTTCCTTTTCACTCCTTGGATAAGGAACCACTTAAAATTAAAAATTATGTACTTCAGAAAATTGGTATATGCCATGGAAATTGCACCTCTTTTACTGAAATAAAGATAAAGCACTACTGGGATATGAGCAGTATCATCACTTGTCCAAAGGAGTGCCCTTGTCCTTATTCCTAAATCCTATGGTTCACTTCATGCCTCACAGAGACTTTAATTGCTAATAATGTTGCGGATTGCCTGTTGTGCACTTAGGATCCTGCTATAATGCACAATGTTCTACCTGTGCGTGGTGCACCCGGAGTTTTTGTGCATCGCTGGTGCTTTATGCGCAAACGCTTGCAGGCTGCAAGTGGTGACACTGTGTGCAGAGAGAAGTGCAGGTATCTGGCAGTGGCTCAGCAGGGCTTGAAGTACCGTGCAATTAAGATAAAACAAATATTTTGCTTATGGATGGAAGAACCGTTTTTGTTTCCAAGGTACCTTTAAAGAGTAGTTCACTTTTGCGAACTTAGGTTTTTGGGAGGATGAGTTTTTGCAAGAAGGGTTTTTTCCTTCTCTCTCTCTCCTCTCTCCTGCCAAAAGAGCTTCAGCATATTTTTGACCAGATTTAGAAAGGATGATCTTCTGTCACCTTAGCTAATGGCATGATCACTTAATTGCCGAGCTGCTATCAAAAAATTCAATACTCCCCTTTGCATTTTTTTAGTTCCTTTTAACTTTAAACAGGTTATGGGACCTAATTGATCAGCTCCTGCAATCTTTTGCTGCTAATTGGCTAGATGATAAAACTCCCAATGATAAAGGGAATAATATCAGTTCTCATCTCACAAGGGAAACTTTCTGCTGGATACTTGCTTTCTCATCAAATGCAGCAGCACATCTTTTATAATGAGCTCCTGACATGGAAAGATTTTTACTAGAGCTGGACTGTCTTTGTTGGACTATTTCTTCTTTATACATAGGTTACTTGCTAGTTAGGAGAATATACTTTTTTCTTTGTGTGAGGGGGTGTTTTTTGGTTTGTTTAATTTACAGTAATACATGTATGATACAATAGTGGAGCCGTGCTTGTAGTCACGGCTGAGGATCCCGATCCACTGTTATGCACCTGCCTGTTACAGTCTCATTTTGGGACGTATTTCTCTTTGGATCAAACTCAACCTTCCTCTGCAGTTGGATTGTGTGGAGCAAAGTGGAAGCCCCTGTTTACTCTTCTCTCTGTTTACGTTTTGGGATAGGGATTCAGCAGTGGAAAGAGTCCACCAGTTATGGAGCCAGAGTCCATTGTTTTAATCAGAAATTTATTCCCTCTCAAGCTTTGCTGTGCCCAGACTGACTTGGTTGCCACTGATGTGAAGGTCTCTTCACTGTGTATCATATGCAGCATAGAGACGTAAAGAAAACTTTCAGGGAACGGAAGAAGAAGTTGAGTGTATGTGTGTAAAAATGTTCTGCGATCCTGTGACCTGTAGCCTGTATTGCTGGAGACTTCCTTTTTTCTCCATTAACTGTAGTTGCACTTAATCTTTCATCATTGCATTCTTTGAACTCAACTTTAAAACTTAAGGCTCAATCCTAGGGCTGTCAAGTATGACTGTAATTAAGCATTTATCTAATTACCCCATGGCAGGGGGAGGAGCTCTAGGGAGTGCTTTGGAGTGATCACAGTAATCCACATCCACAGCTCCTAAAAACAGAACACGTTTCCTTGAACCAGCAGTTCCTCAAAAACCCAGCTCCAGCCCTTTCAACTCTTACTCTGAACCTCAGGAGCAAACTGCTCGTGAGAGACAAGTGCCTGAAAGTCTCTATTCTCCGTGTTATGCTTTTGATGTCTCTGATATTTCTCTCTCTTGGTGCTTTTCTTTGGTTTGTGCTGCTTCTGACACAACTTCTAAGTTTTGTATTTATTGTATTGAAGTGACTGAGTGCCCCTGAGAAAGATCATTTAAATGTGACCTTATGTCATGTTCTCTGTCTGCACGATCATCCCCATAACTGTTAGAACTGAGCCAACCTTGCATTATATCAAGGATCCAAACAGCAGATGACACTTATTTTAGTCCTCTTCCCCACCTTGAGACATTGACATCCTCAGTAAATTATTGGCGGATCCTTCTTCTTTTAAATATTGAGGAAACCAGATATATTTAAGGTGAATTTCTAAAATATATACAGATTGCAACACTACTGTAGATTTTGTTTTCAACCTGTGTGAAACTGCCATTCTTAAGCCTTTCAGTTACTGTCTCTCGTGGGCAGAAGAGCTGTCTGTGAAGCAGAACAACATCCACTATTTGCTTGATTGGCTTTTGCTTGAATGAAGGACGAGGGCAGCTGCTGTTGCTGGGGCCTGAGGTCCTGGGTACCTTCTACATCTCTGCAGTGCCCTGTGGAGAGCCAAGATGCTGCTCCTGAGAGCTGCCCCCGTATTCTCAGAGGTCAAGCTCTGCACTTGAGGTTTGAAAGAACTAGAGACAATTATGGGCAGAAAAAAGGTGCTTGAAAGCCCTTTCTGGCTTAGGTCTAACCATACTTGGTAGAACCAGATAAACCTTTGGACACTCTAAAGAGTTGAACCTTTGAATTGAGCGTCGCTGCTAGCTGAGTTCTGAGGAAAAGGACTGGGAACTTCTTTCTTCAAAAAACTCGGAGAAGAGAAAGGGTAAGGGGCATCTCAAGTTAGTTTGTTCACTTGTGATACAGGAGGAAAAAAAGAGTAGTCCTGTACTACAACTATCAAGATTTAATTAAAAAAATGAAAAGAACAGAAACAAATTGAATTGCAAACTTGGTCACGTTATCATCAATTCTGCCCCGGCAGTTTCTAGAATACTGAATAAATTGCTATACTTGCTGTGATAGCCTCTGTTGAGAGCTGCGGTGACATTTCACTTTGAAAAAGGAATTCATTGTTCCCCCCAAACGTGATGTTCTGAAAGTCAAATTTCCCTTTCATGTCTGTAAGCCAAATTTTCAAAGTTTTTCTTTTCCTTCTTTTTTTTTTTTTTTTAAAACAATTGGACAGAGCTATTCATAGAACTTCATTTGTGTAAGAAAACTGTCTTTGTTTATGACTGGAGTATGGCTTGTAGAAAACAAACAACAAAAAGCTCTGGATTCAATGCGTTGCTAGCTTCACTTAGTGTGAACTGAGGGCTAGGTTTGAGGTTTGGTCTTTTTTGTTGTCATTTTTTTTTCTTCCCCCTTTCAGTTTGCCATGGCAAAGGAAAGCCCTTTCTTCCCGCCAGCTCGGGCTGTGCCACCTGGATGGGCGGCTGTGTTTCTGCACAGCGGGCAGCTGCTCTTTGCCAGTTTTGATTATTACTACATGGCCTGGTCTTGCGGAGTCTGCGAAGCAGAGACTGACAAAGCCCTACGCAATGTCTGAGCTCACAGTGTTTGTAGAAATGCCTCTTGGCAGTACTAAAGAGCCAGCAGAGAAGGACATCAAGTCCCTTTTCCGAATGGCACTCGGGAGATGGTGAAAATAAGGGGGCTGTAGAAGTTCTGTGATCAAATCTTTCCTCCATCAGCAATTTGTTTGATAGGTCCCGAGCAGAAGATCACCAATCTGAACAGAGCTAAAAAGTACATAGGTGACAGACACCTTTTTCTCCATTCGACTGTGAAATTTTGGCTAGCAGTTATATTTGGCTAGCCAGTCTAATCACTGAGTGGGAATCACCTTGTAAAAGTAAGGAGACTTTTATTATTATTATTATTAGGGTAGGCAACATTTGCAATTTTCTTTTGTCCAAAGTGATATTTGGAGAGGAGAGGATATCCTTTCAAAGCTCCCTGCACCAGGGAAGCGGCAACCTGTTCCCAGGTTGGGTCCTTAAGTAGACGGTTGGCTCCTTCTCACTGACCTTGCACGGAACCAACTCATTATTTCTAGACAGGCTCTAAAGAGGCTTCTTGCTTAGGCCTGGACAGCCACTCTAATTATGAGATGGAACTAAGGAATAAACCTGTCTTTTAAAGAGGAAGTAAGCTGAGATTATCCTGTTAATGCTAAAACTTGCTTTGATACAGTAACATCCTGCATTACAGCTACTGAAGTCTTCCAGGAGCCTTGGAGTTTCCTAGCTAAGCAATTGCACTCTGCTAAGAGTAAGGGATTAGTTGCTGTAGAGGATTAGAAAGGGCTTTTGTCTTTGCTGATGACTACAGTCCCTGAAGAGAGATTAAAGAAAATTAGTATGTATAGTTTAGCAGTGATTTAATATGGAGGTGAGTACCTGAGAATTGAAAGCAAGGAAGAAGAAAGTAGTTTTATTGGTGACTGCAACAAATGTGTTATTGTATCACTTGCAGAATGTGAGAGAATACAGTTGGAAAAGGTTAACTTCAAATTCCAGCATTAGGATATCTATCCAGGTCATGGTGTTCGAGAACTTGGGGAACGATGTTCAGCAGATGCTGCTGTGACACTACAGAAAGTTGATGGGATGACTTTGGGATCTTCTTGAGCTCTCTTGATGGTTTTCCAATTCAACGTGTTCTTCAGTAGATGATGATAGTGTTGACATGAATGGAATTTGCATTGGAAACTTTAACAGAAACCTTTACTTCTCATTTATTCTCATTTATTCTGCATATTTCTCTTTTCCTACCCTGTACACGCATGTAATTTATGAAGGCATTTGTGTTTTCCTTGTCACCATGGTATTGAGTGGCTAGAAAAATGTTTGGTTCTGACACTTTAATGGGTAGTGTGTGCTGTGTTTTGAGAGTTTGTTTGTTTTGTTTTAAACAACACCAATTCTATAACTAGGTTCTTAGGCTTCTATACATGCTTTTATATATGTTTTTTCAGGGGATCTGATCTCAACAATCTTGAGATTGTTCCCATGAATGGTAACAGCTGAACTCTTAGTAATGAAATGCCATTCTAGAAAGTAGACCATCTACTACCCAGTGGTGATCACAACTTTTATGTAGGGCTATTCTATCTCATATAAACACTTTTCTTTAATTAACCTTAAACATTTTGAATCTCTGTATTTATTTCTAGTCCCATGGAATGAAAGGACAAGCCTAACTGCACTGTTCTGAATTTTGATCATATATTTCTCTAAAAATAAAAGCTCAACATGAGAATTGCTTAGAATTGTATACCTGGGGCACTCTGATTACACCTAAGGTATTCAAGACTATGAAAATATTGACAGTGAATAGGCTGCTTTCTACCTCCTTGCACTGAGGCAGAATTTCAGCTCGCCGGGGACTGGAAGGCAATAATTGTACTTACTGTGTGGTGCCCCATGCAGACTTAGGAGGATGGGGCATCCAAAGTGGTGACAGAGATCCCAGCTCATGATGTGCCTGGGGGATTCTCCTGTGGGATTATTTTTTTTTACCAGTTTCTTTGGAGGTTGCAGTTAGTTTCTCTGCAAATCCACAGAATGGGATGACCTGTGTTGTCCATCCTATGAAAATACCAAATTATATTCCTGCTGTGAAAATTTTTACATCTCGTTTTTTGTAGGGCTTAATCTCTCTTTATGCATCTTAACAACTTCAGGAAGTTGAAGGTGTTGATATTTTCTCTTAGGGTACTGTAACAAAGGGGGGGGGGGGGAAGTCCCTTTTCACTCTCTTAAGCACTAGAGATATTTAGAAAAAAATATTGAAATGCAATGAAATTTGAGCAAAAAATAAGGAACTGAAACATAATTTTCTCTTCCTGCAAACAGCAGCATGTAAGCTCCCAATAGATGAAAGGATTTGATGTATGAAAGCACTGAGGAAATTTAGATATAGGACCAAATTACACCCTGATGAAACCCCATTTTCATTAATGAAGTTGAACTCAAAAAAGAATTTGCCATGTGTCGCAGTCCTGATATTCTGTAGGTTTTAGCCTGTAATTTTTAACCTGTACTAACTAAATATTAGCAAATTGTATGTTCTGCTTTTCAAGACTAACAAATTTCATTTTTGAAAAGCAGCTGGTTAAATTGGCTTTTCATTCACACATGCATGCACACACGAGCAAACAAAACCGTGGTTCTGGTCTAATTGCTATTGATGTTGGCTACCCTTGCTGTTGTTTTTGGTAGGAGAATAATTGTGTTAAAGGCTTCTATCATTTCCCTATAAATATATATATATATTTTTCTTTTCACTGACTGCTCACCTTTCCAACCTAAATATTTATTGGTTTCAGTATAGTGGTGATTTATTTCTATTTGTTTTTAATTTCCTTGTGCAGTGTTTCAAATGGTACCACACACTATGAGTGGTTTCCTGTTAAATTATGTAGAGGTGCCACACTGCTCTTGAATGCCTGTTTTTGATGAGATTATTAAAACTCTGACAATACAAATTATCATAGCAGCAAAAATCATAAATTCACAGGCTATTCCAGCCTCTGGAGTGTGAAAATACTTTAGAGCACAAACTGCAGCATGGTGCAGCTCATGTGGCTTGGCTTGCACTTCTTCACTGTGTCCTAGAATATATCAATATTCATTGGTCCTTGATCTCAAATAGGCAAGGAGTCATGAGTTTGTTTATTATTATCTTTTTGTGCAAAAAGAATTTGACTTGAGCTCAGTTCCCTGTTGCAGGCTTCCTCTCTGATCTTCAGATTATAATTTGAGCATGGTACTTAGAGAGAAGGTTTTTTTTTTTTTTTTTGATGAGTTTTTGGTGAACATATAAAGCCTAATCCAATAACAGATCATTTTTTGTTTTAGTGTTTTAAGAGCTCTGGTTTTGGACCAAGTTTGTGCAAGATGCTTTAAAAATACTGTAATTCCAGATTTTCTGGAAAGATCTTAGACAGCTGGTCTCAGCACAGTGGTGGTATCCAGGAATTCCTACTTTCTAATAGACAAGTTGAAGGCTGAACTCGATTCAGAAAAAAGTTATAGTGTGTTTCTTTCCATTTTCCCCAGCATTTTTCATATTTGAAGACTGTAGCTTATTTAATTGGTAAACATGCCTACCCTTTAGTTGATGGAATGGGAAGAATTAAGTTACAAGGCCACTTTTCCCCTCATGGTTCAGGCTGGCCTTGAAATGTGCTTAAAATTATTGTGCAGTTCAGAATGGTTTGGCTGGGCGAGATACATATATGTAAGTGTGGAAGGAAGAGTGAGAAAGAATTCCTAGTTTTTCTTTACCTTTATGGTAAGCAATTTCACTCAAGTCTATCGTGTGGTCACAGAAGTAAGAAGTTTAAAAAAATAATTTAAAATAGAAGAAACAACTAAAGTTTTGTAAGACCAGGGAAGCAGTGGGCATTATTTCTTGCTTTTCTATTTTACAGGTCAGTTTTGTATTCCAAGGTTTATAAGGACATTAGGTGGTGGCCATATGGTCTATCAAAGCAACCCTACTGTTTCTAGTTAATGTTTCTGTGGTGAAATCACACTGCATCTGGGAAGTTTAATCTGGAAATACGTCTGGATTTTCCAAGCTCTGTTTTTCTGTGCTGATGTTTAATGCTACAGTCTATATATTCTGCTTAGCAATGTGATTTTTTTTCATTAAAATACTGTATATTTAATATTGCATTTATTTGAATAGTTAGATATATCATTCAGTTCCCTGACTTTTTATAAATGAACACACTGTCTCTCTACAAGACAGGGACATTAAAGCAATCGGCAGGTAATGAGTTTTTTGCCTGGAGTGTGTTCACTGGCTAAAATGTGCAATATGAATATGCTTTACGGATACTTTGCATTTGATTTAGTGAAGCACATGCTGCAAATAGTAATGTATTATGTTTCCTCTGGCTCAGTCACAAGCAAAATATCAAATAAGAATCAGGATTCAGCAGCAAAGTGTATTATTTAGAACCTGCATAATGTGTTTCTATCTCTGCATCTAAAAATAAAACTGTCCACTGAACACATAAATATTATATGGTAAGAAAGTGTTCACTTAAGTTTTAAAAACAGCTTAAGTTGTTTTAAATAAGTTTAAACTATTTGTTATTTTGGTACTAGACTGCTATTTAATTCTGGAACAAATAGAATTTCTTATCTGCAGACATGGAAGTTCCCATGTCCCAACTTGTTTGCTTTATTGCTGTGATCAAATACCAGGAAATAATAGAATAAGTCTCCACTAGTAGAAAAGGGATCCTTTGTATCAGGATATTTTTCCTGTCTGAAAGATAGGCACCACAACTGGTGAGGTTTTTAAAATTATAATAATCACAAGAGTTTAAATTTGCTATTTTCTCAACACTTCTGCCTTTCTTTGCACTGTAAATCTGGTTTTGTAGCCTGAACTTCTGCAATTCTTTGTGGGTGGAAGGGACATTCAGGTGATACCATCTACTGGGTCTCCTTTATCAGGCGTATCCTGCACCTCATCAGATCCTCCAAGCTTTCCCCCTGCAAACGTGGCTGTTGCGAGGCTGCCGGGTCCGTGCACTTGACACTTGACTGATTGGGGCTCGGGAACGCGAATGCCGGTCGTGTTTGTGTCTGACTGATTGGCGTGGGGATGTGAGCTCCATGAGCAATCACCTCGTCATCAGAGCTGTGCTTATTCCAAGTCTCATTGAGTGCCAGCTAGTGGCCCTTCACTAATTTATTTGTGAATTGTTTATGATTTGCCTTATATTTAAGCATAAGAATTGATGATGTTCAAATTGTCATAATTTTACTAAGTAAATAAGGTCATTCTTGTCGTAGCTGGAGTTCAGACACAATATATGCCGCTTAATTATGAGTAAAGGATCGCACTTGCTCTGTTTTTCTTTTCTTCTGCAAAAAGAAAGCAATGGCTTCCTCTGTGTCTTTGCTAGGGCTTGCTAGGTTACTTATAGGGAAAGCCTTTCTTCTTGGAGTGCAGTGGGAGGAGTGAGTTTTAAGCTAAAGTTCCAGTTGTTTTATTAGTAATATTAAAAAAAATTAATGCTAATACTAATTAATGCTAATTAATATTAACTAATACTAATATTAATATTAGTAATGTTAAAAAAAAAAAAAAAAGTACTATACATCACAGCAGATAAAGCTGTTGCCCTTTTGCTTCCTGATTTTTATCCCAAAGAGCTGATGCATTTTCTTACCAAAAGATGCAAAATTTGGCACTGGGGGTTTCCTGAGGAACTGAAGTACTGTCCACAGTGGTTGCAAAGGTAGGAATTGTAAAGCTGTAGTATCAGTTGACCCTTTCCTTTTGGAAAAGATGTGAGAAATATTTGAGAAAGTAAAAACTAGCAAGTGTGACTGCTGTTCTGGACAGTGGTAGAAAACTATAATAAAAAATGGAATTGATGGACACTTAGATAAATATACTGGGGAGAGACATTTTTTGTAGGAGGAAGTCATATTTCACAAATCTATTACAGTTCTTTGAGGGAATCAATAGGAGAGAAGTGATCTGGTTCATATTGCCCTAGCTTGGTTTCCAAAAGCTTTGAAATAAACTTAATCATCAAAAGTTCTTAAAGAAACTACCTGTCGTGGGCTGAGAGGAGACTCTTTTGTGGAGTGAAAAGCTCAGAAGCAGAGGATAAGAGCAAATGGCCAGTTTTTCAGTGAAGACCACCCAGAGCAATTTGTGTTGCAACTTTAGGCTAAAAGACTTTCAAGAGTGAGTAGAAAAATCTGTCACTGACGCAAAATGGGCTATGTTCTGAATTAGGAGCATGAAATTGGAATAATTTTGTTAACAAAGAAATTACCTAGATTTGTAACTACTTGAGCTATTCTGGACTCGCCCCTGTGAGATGGATAACTCCAGAAGAGCTGTTTTAGTCAAGGCCTAAAAAACGTGCAGGAGGTGGTAAGAGTTCATTGAAAGCATGAAAGGATTGTCGGAGAGAGGGGCATTTACCTTTGAAATGACTACATGAAATACAAAGTAGCTCCTTAAATATTGTATATAGTGTAATTTTTCCTCCCCCCACACAAATGCTGCTGAGTTGAAGGCTCTTGTGACTCCGGGTGAGATTGGCTGGAGGATGCCCGGTCACCAGGGCTGGCTGATTCCCGGCCAACACAGGGATCGGAGACACTGTGCAAGTTCCCAGAGAAAATGAGCGGGAGAGCGGTAGCCTGAATCCCATCTGTATTTGTCTGGAAGCACCTCCTCGGTTTCAAGTTCCTTCTTGCCACTATTTCTCTTAGCTTTTTATGGCCATTCCAGATTTCTTAGGAAAACATTTATTAAGAGCAGATGCAACCTTGCAGCACAATGACTCAGGTTCTCTACCAGTTCTGGATTATTTCCTTTTTAAACCTGTTTTAGTGCCATATCCTTGAAGAGTTGGACTGGGTAACCTCTTTAGATTAATACACATGTACGTAAAAGGAGTGTCAGAAGCAGCAAATAAGCAAAATTATACTATGATACTGCTTCCCCTTGAGCTGTATAAGGGGGAAAATAGCAGTATCTGAAGTTTGTATCTCCCACCTTATACATTTTTAATCTGCATCGTCAGGCATTCAGAAGGATTAAAATGCTTAGATCTAAAACGGTGATCCTGCAAAATTGATGTCAATATCCTGTAAGAAGAAATATATATGTATGCGTAATTACTTTGGATTTTACACTAGCATAAGCGATTGGGATTGTATTTAGTATAAGTGTGTTTCCTTAGGATATGAGGTATAAGAATAAGAGTGAATTTGCATGTTCTGTAACAATCACGGAAGCTTAAACTGAACCGTCTTAAACAGAAGCAGATCTTTAGCTTCGCCTTGTACCTACAGTTTCTCAGGACTGTCAGACTTGCTTTGAAGCCTATTCTGGAGGGGAAAAGGAGATGCAAAAAAGAAATTATGGTATATTCTGCATTGAGTTAATAGAACCATTTCTGAATTGATTGCCTATCAGGTTAGTAAAATCGCTAAAGGAATTTTCATTTTGATTTGGGTAGAAATATCAGAAAAAGCTTACTCGAGAGGCTGTGTTTTGGGAAAAGGTGGCTGCCAACAACAAGGATCCTCAGAGTGACACCGGCTTGTGGGAAGAGGAGTTAAAAGGAATATGATGGGACTAGATCTGTGAGGAGAAGCATTTCAGGGAATTATTTGCCATCACAAAGCACTTTATTTTCTTTCCCCCGCAGTAAACTTGAATGATCTTAATGACAGAAAATGAGATCCAGCAGGTGTAAACTGCAGCAGTTAAATATGCATGAGGGACAGGAGAAGCAGGATCTGAATTCAAGTACAGGGGTCAGTTAGGGGGACGACTCTTCAAGGCGCTGAAAGAAAATACCTGTCAGACAGCAGCGAAGACAGTGATGAAAAGACAGCTAGAAGCAAATGTTAATGGTCAAAGTCAGCTTATAGGTAAAACTATGAGGAAGATGGATTGAAAAATGTTCTTGAAACGTTGCTGAACCTTTTCCAGAGCTAGGAAATTCTGGTCAGAGATTTCAGCAGAAAGTGGAGCAGAATTCAGAGGGTGTGAAGGTCTGGAGGGGATAACTTCTGACCTGCACATGCCCAGGGACACTTGGTCACTGCTGATTAAACACCAGTAAATGGTGTGAAACACCTGAGAACCTGAGGAGCAGCTTTCTTCCCCCTGCCTTCTTCCAGGGAAGGTCACTAGGGCAGAAAGTGATCCAGGATTAAACTGGTGAGACAAAGCATTCAAGATTAAAAAAGAGTAGAGAATTAAACCTGAGAAGTCATTCGGCGGCATGATTTGAAAAAACGCTTGGCTTCCTGAGAGCAGAACAGAAGTGATTCCACTTAAGTCTCACATAATAACTCGAATTAGAACAATTCGATGATGCCTTCTAAGTAGCTGCTCCAAATACTGTCTGCAAACCTCAACGTGTCAGAGGTTGCCAAAGACTTAATACCTTTAGAGGAGCAAAGTGCATGTAATCTAGCCTAGCAATGCATTGTGAAACTGCTGGTCAGTGGAGAGTAAATACAGAACGGCTCTTGCTCTGCACGTAGTGTAGCAGTCTGCACTGCTGCGCTATTACGTGTCTGCAGTGTGGGCTGAAAAATAATTTCAAAAATCTCTATCAAAGCTGACAAAGGATCAAAGCTGAATATGAGTCAAGAAAATAAACACAACTGCTTTCGGTTACAAGATGCATCACCATCCAGTAATATCTAGATTTAAATAAATCATGGTGTAGATGCCCTTTAAACACAGTCTTTTTTAATGGATTGTGGATCCAGCCTTTCATGCACTGCAGCAGCTGTCAGATGGAGGCTTTCAGCTAGTTCTTGTACTGTTATCCAGCATCCCACTCTGTCCCACCCTCTTCAAAGTACTGCTCAGGGAACATGCAATATTCCAGGGTATTCACGTTAAATTTGGGAAAGACCTCAGGTACATTAAAAATGCTTTGTTAGGGTATATCTGGATATAAATTCCTAAGATTACCCTTTCAGACAGCTTCAGCTAATGTTTTTTGACATATTACCATGCTAAACATGGAGGTGCCAGCCTCCATTAGAAAAAAAAAAATAAAAATCCCTTCCAGTTTACTGAACTTAATCTCCCTAAATCAACAGCTATTTCAGAAGTTCAGGCCTGTGGATAACATGCCATGTTTGGTGCTTTTTTAAAATTTTTGTCTTCATATTTTAATATCTTTTAATATAACAGGATATTCAGAAACAGGGGAACTACTTCCAGCATCCTTCTTTGGCTCACTTAAACGGCCTGGTTTTGATCACTCTGACCATCAATCTGACTGCAGTTGTTCTTTACGCCAAGCAAATTATAAGCAGCGAAAATGAGATCAGAGCTATTCCCTAATCTCCTGCTTCGTGTTCTGTCAGTTTTTATATTCACAACAGCAAACTAAGCCTTCATTTTGGATGCTGGCTAGAAAGATGTGCTTGAAGGTGTCTTGGTCTCCAAAAAAAATATATTTCTGTGTGTAGTAGTTATTTTCTGTTGGAGTAATAGTGTCTTAAACTAGTTGAAGATATTTTCTAGTGTCCCTATTTGTTTTTCTGCAGGAAGAATTCGGAGGCTCTCAGAGAACTATGTTGTGTTCAAGATACTCCCTCAAATGCAGCCGTAAACCCACATCAAGCTGCTGCCACTTTACTCGGGTGTTGTCTGCATTTAGGGAGAAGGAGACAGAGAAGAGATGCTCATTTGTTTGTTTAACGACTTGAGCTGCTTAAACTTGGAATTTCTAGTAGCTGATTTGAAAGCATTTGTTTGTGTGGTGAGGAGCTTGCCAAGCTACTTCTGGGAGTGCAGATTTGCTGGTAGGTTTCATAATTTAGACAGGTTTTCAAACAGCTTTGTGTCCCCTGGAATCGGGGAAAGCCCTGCCTTGATGTGGATTGCAAAACCTATGAGACCCCTGTTGGTGATGCTCTGCAGTTTGTTTTGTTTTCCTGCACCTAAAGGAAGTACTTTCAATTATTCCACACCTCCCATTCCCTGGTTTTGATTTAACCATTTAAGGTTCAAATATGGTGATGATGGAACAGAATCATCTGAATGGAAGAAGTCGCCCCGGCTGTGCATGAATGTCAGGCCTGAGCTGACATGAAAATCCAGATTGCAAGCCCTTTTTAAAAGGAAGAGATGGCATAAGCAGATCTTGCATAGTAGCCTGAAAGGTACCATCTATGGTATCAAGTTAAACAACTGCATAAAAATCTGGGTCACTCTGAATTGCACTTTGCAATTCTTGCTTTCTCAAGACCATATTCTTCAAAGAGGATCAGAGCTATAGACTGCTAATTCAGCACTGGGTAGGCTGGATGAAATAAAAGAAGCAGCTTTTAATACGCATCAATATCCAGAAAACTAGAGAATGAGCTACAGAAATGGGTCCTACCTATTCAGCGTGTTCCTATAAAAATCCTCTTAAACAGTAATGGTCAGTATAAAGCAGACAGACAGTGCAGCAGTAAAAATCAGAGGCCTCTAATGAGCAACTATTTGTTAAGGATCTCTGCAAGTGCAGCTGGGTTCAGTTTAAAGCAGTCTTTTTGATCTAGTAACCCTTTGTAGTTCCTTTTCCCTTTCTGTGGGAGAGGAGAGCAATACATTCACTAAATGTTAACGCACTAAAGAAATGAGGAGAAAATGCCCCTGTCCTTGAAAGGACACAGCAAAAAGTTAATTCACACTTTGTATGGTATCTAGACACGATAGAAATGAAGCTGTCATCAAGTGACTTACACCAAGAAAGTACTAGAAGTAATTTGGGCTCTCTTAAGGCTTCAAATATTACTTGAGAATACAGGCTTGCCCTTATTGACTATATTCGAGTCTGGGAAGTGTTCATATATCCTGGCCAAATGCCCTAGTGTCCAAAGCCTTTAATGCGGAGGGATGTTCCCTTTGTTTCTGCAATAGAAATAAGTGTTTGGCATCCAGCTCGTGTACTTGATTTAATGAGCTCTGTGTAACCTACCACTAAGCAAATGTAGTTAGTTCAGTTATCCTGCTTCCCCACATAAATGTTATGGAGCACTGGGGATAGAAATTGAACATTTATGACAAAATTTTCAATCTGTTTACATTTTTGGATGAATGTTAGTTATACACAGAAGCCTGGAAGCTGGTTTTTATCTTGTGTTTATATAGTGTATATACTCTTCTAAAGGATCCCCCAAACATCCTATAAAACTACATGCAATTTTCAAGAGAAAGTTTTAGGTAAAACTAAAACCCGATGGAGAAGGAAGAATGCAGATAATCTGTTCCCCATCCTTTAAGGTATTCTCAGAGGTAGTTAGATTATTTTTGCTCTACTTGGAGTGATACCTGGCACTCTTATTTTGCAGTTCCCATCAGGAAACCTGAAATACTTATGGGAGATCAATGTCTTTGCCCCCTTTTGTAGGCAAGGAAGCTGAAGTAGTAGAGCCTAAAAGTGTGTAATTCTGGCTCACCTCTTACATGGGGTGCCCTCTTTTTTGGACTTAACCTTCTGGAGTCCCTCTAAAGTATCTTCCTACTTTTCTCCTATCTACTTTCTGTCAAAACTGTTTTAAAAGCAAAGATGATAAAAGCTTCCTAAGAGAAACTTGATGTCTGAAGACCGGCTCATCCCAGATTACGTACTGGACATGGATGCTCTATATTATATTGCAGCTAGAACTGTAATGAAATCTTGTTTATGAAACCAATAACGGTGTCTGGCCGTGCATTGCTTCCCTACACGGACAGCAGAAGGTGCAGACAGTGTCTTTTGCTGCAGAGAAGGGTCTAAAACCAACTTTCCTGACAGGGAAATTGCTCTGGCCCAGCTAAAATCAAATTGGAGCGTTTAAAGAAATCTACCTTTCATGTTGCATATATCAATCTCTATGAATTAAATACTCATAAAGACTCCGTTAGGGTTTCTGGTCTTATTGCTGATATTTATATCAATCCTTCAGAGCAAGGATCTCATGGTCAAATTTTCATAAAGTTAACTTAGCATCGCTGAATCCATATAAAAATATTCAACATCACTCCCTTCCCAAGAGATTACAGTGAATTTGGAATAGATTCCTGTGCAGGATGAGTTAGCAGGTGTGTGTCTGTGCTGCAGGACAGCCCTTAACCCTGGAGATCTTGGCAGGGCTCCAGCACGGAGCAGTCCTGGAGCAGCACAGATGCTCCTGCAGCTCCCGCCTGCCTCTTCCTCCGTTAACCGACTGCGAAAAACAGCTACGAGTCTTCCATCGTTCAGGAATTGTTGCCTTTTCTGAGGATTTTTTACTGAAAAATCTATACAATTTTTTTTTTTTTTTTTTTTTTTTTTTTTTTTTACTAACTGACTTTTGACAAGACTGAGAAGCCCAAGATACAGGAGTTGAAACATAAAAGCTTAGCATAAACTTACATATTTGATAGGTGTTCCATAATGGACATCCTGTGGTTCTGGTGAGGCTGGTCTTTTCTGCTCACCTTGCAATGTCCATTGAACTGGACGTTAGAAGCCAGAATAGTTATTTGGGGCTTCCTTTTTTACTTGATTTCATTTGTTTTATGAACTTGGAGCCAATTATTAACTGGGAACTAATGTCACACTTCTTGTTTTCTCTCATCCCTATGAAATATCCATCAGCCCTATACCAAGTGTGGAGAAATTGTCGCATACATGTGTATGCATATGTGAATCTCTTTTTCAAATGATTTTTTTTTTTTTAAAGATTTTCCCCCATAGATTTGAAAAATTATGTGAAAAGATGGGACATAAATGTGCTAGTTGGGCCAAAGTGTTTTGTATTCTCTGTTACTTTATTAATCATCATTGGCTGGATGTTTTCTGGAGAATCAGCGGTTTTCGTTTACAGTAGAGACTTGTTAAATACATAATCTTATCCTGCACAGAAATAACCCGAGTTACAACTGCATTTGTCTGCTCAGGGCTTGGATCCTGTACAAGACTAAAAATTACTCCCCACCAAGGAATAAAACTGAAAAGACAAAACTTTCTCCTGTTTCTTCTTGCCATCCTAAATAGTGCCAGTAGAGGATCCAGTTTAAAAAGATTTTATTGGAACAGCTGTCTTTGAATCTTGAAGATATTTGTCATATTTAGGGGGCTGCACACAGACACATAGCACAAAGTGCCCCAAATCAGGGCCATTCTGATAGATCATGAGAGGAAGAATATTAAGAAATGAGTCTTAGATCCTTCTTACTCCGAGTGGCATAAAAATATGAGTTATCCAACCTGTATATGTGCTTGCACAGCCCTTGCAATGTGTGATTTCCATTTTTCCTCAGTGAAGCTTGGAAAGGAGGAAAAATAAAATTACTTGGCCAGGGCTCCGCTTAGATCTTGTCATTCTTAATATGTATCATACCCAATTGTCTGTCTTAAAGGACTTTTAATCTTTTATCTTATAGGACCGCAAATAATATGCACTGTTGCTATTTGCAAGTAGTGTAGGGTAGTGCATACTATAATGCTTCCTCTAAATGCTTTGTGAGAGGAAGATTTGGGGAATTTAGGGTAATGTACAGAAGGTAAAAGAGATTGCTTCCATAGCTATGTAGATTTCATCAGGAAATTGGTCATGGAAATGCTGGAAATCAAGGGTTTTGGTCCTCTCAGTTATGTTAAAATTCTGTACCTTCTGTGTATGTCTAGATCTAAGCATAAAAAGAATGACGTGGTTCTATGTACAAATATATCTGAAGTAGTCTGAGATTACATCAAGAGATCATGACTAAAAGCAAAACAAGGAGCAGTAGGGGGTTGGACGGTTTTACTCACAAATAAAAATTATTTTTCCACAGCTCATCATGTTCTCAACTAATTTTCTTCCATAAGACTTTTGCCTGATGAAATCCCTATCTGCATTAGGGGAGCAGATGCATCTATAATGACAGGAAAATAAGTTAATGCATGTGACAAAATATAAAATAAATGAAAAAATCCAAAATATTATAACAATCAAAGTAGGAAATATATTACACAGTGCTTAAATAGACCAGGATCACCAGGGGCTTAGTCTTTGGGGAGTGATTTGAGACCCTTCTTTTCTAAAGAGGAGTCTTCTCTCCCTGGCAGGCTGCTCCCCTGAGAGTCCTTACACCTTTTGAACAACTGAATATTCTTAGAGATAAAATAACCACCCATTACACACATTGCATTTTTATTAACAATGTAGAGATGCAGGTCACCTTCAAAAATAGATTCCTTTTCAAAAACAAGGAGAATGACTGTCAAGTTCTGACTGTAGGCAAATGATTATCTTAAATGCTTTCTCTCTATTTTGTTTTTAAAAATAATTTATTAGAATAAGTTTATTTTAGTGGCACTGAAGGAAGGTTGGAGGTTTTCAGATAAGAGGAAAATGTTGGCATGCAATTTTCAGCTGGGATTTGTGAATTTATTCCTAGTTCTATATAATCCTTCATCTCCTTTATAAAGCACTAGGGCTAATACTATTAGCCCTATTTGACAGATAATGAGGAAGTGGCATGGGAACTTAATAACTTGCCCAGGAAGTTCAGTCAAATTAATTGATAACATAAAATATCAAAACAGAAGTGGATTCAGCTTCCCCAAATTCAGCTCTGAATTTAATAGTTGCAAAATGGAGACCGGTTTCCAAGACCTATTTAATTCTGATGGGAAACCAAATCCGTTTATTGTACTGCAAGGTGGGTTTATGGTTACACTTCTGCATTCTCAGATTTGCGGTGGATGCAGATTTATGGCTTTGTCTCTCTTTTTTTTTTTTTTTTTTCTGATTTTGTTGTTGTTTGGTTATTTTTTGTAGCAATGTTTGCATGTTAAAAGCACAGCTGCAGCCAAGCACATAATACAAAATATGTGAAGAAGTGCTAGGACAGCAGCACAGAAAACATGCTTTTACCATGCCCTGTAAGACTGTTGTGCAACTTCTTGGCATGACTGTGTTCAAAATGCTTGTGGAACCAATTAATGATAAATAATTGATATTGGCAATTGCCATGTAATTTTTTTCCAGCTGTTACTTATGCTCAAACACAGCACATCTCTTGAATTCTGTTCAAATTTGTGTTAATGTCAGAATTCATCATAAGGCCACACAAGACTTTTTCTCAACTCTTTTGGTTGAATACAGGAAAATGCATATCCAAAATACCATTTCCCTTATTTAGTGACATGCTGATGGTCTCTTCTACCTGCTATAATACGGTGTAGCATTTTGCTTATTGCCACTCTGGCCACCTGCATCAGCCTCATCACCAAGGGATATGACGACTGGCATGAAAAAGTGGAACCGTCAAACGAGGCTTGTGTGTTAAAGGCTAATTTGAGAATGTAAAGACAGTTCAGCGGCCTTGTCTGAGCTGCAGAAATGCAACAGTTGCAAAAACTCCAGTCTCCAGCTTGGAAGGAAACTTCTGGGTGCAGGTCTGAAATGCACAGTGGAGCAGAGGATAACGAGGTCTTCAGCTAGTCGCAGGATAAGGACATCCTAGGAGGTCTTCAGCTAGTCACAATGGAAAATACAGAGCTATTCCTCAGGAAAGAAAACCTTCCAAGCTCAGAGAGAAGCTAACTTATATTTAAAGGACAAAAGACAAGGGAAACCTGAAGCACTAACAAGGAAAAGCAGATTTTCCTAATTGCTGGGGCTTGCTTTTTCTCAGACTTACTGAGCGCTGTTACTCCATCAGCAAGAAGTGAGCAAAGTTTTCATTTGAAAATCCCATGGCAACTCTCTATGAAGATGCTTGCAAAAACAAACAGTCGAAGTATTTGAATTTTTTGTAGCCAGACCCGAGGTTTAGTTTTCCTGAGAGATTATCAAGTCTCACCATTCAAGCAGGGATTGCACTAGAAAAGAGCTATTCTCAGTGCTCTGTCTGCAAAAGCCCCTTATCTTTTCACTGGGGTTTTGTGTGTAGTCTCAGTGTTGATTCCTCATTACAAATGCTGTCAATACTGCGTTAGTGTTTTAGGCTCCTCTTAAAAGCCCAGTCTTAACAAAACACCCCAGTGGATAGCTTGCTGCAGATTTGCTAACGATTTTTCATTGCTGGATGATTTCTTCTAATTGTCTTTTGAAGCGCTAAAGTCAAGGATAATGTTTTTTGTGAAGTTTCTTGTGAAGTTTCAGAAGCCCAGGATGCTGCAGGAGCCTCCCCCTCACCTTGCCATCTTCTGCTGCTCAATTCCTTCGTTTTTAGCCGTGGGTGTGCAATTGCATTGCACGTATCTGAGCTGTGTTTCTAGCAACTCCCTGCTTAATAGGAATTAAAGACCCGGGAACGTGGAAAACATGTTGGGAAAGCAAGGAGACATTCAAAGTCATAGTGATTGCTGTGTGCTAGGACACCTCAGGCACGTGGGGTTGCTGCCACGTGGGCAATATCTAGGTCTTTGCAAATCTTAAGCTAGTTCCCAGGGCACTCTCCTTGGCTGCTATTTTTCCAATTCCTGCTGTGTGTGTTGCTTTTTCCCATTGCCTCTACCTGCAACTTGTGTTTGCCCTCTTAAACAACCCATTACATGCCTGGTGTTTACCTTCTGCTTATTATATCTTGGGCAGTCCCGTCTATCAAATGTAAAATCTGTTGAGGAATAAAATCCCTGCCAGCTGTAACCAGCACTATGGTTTGCAGGCTGTGCACAAGGGCAGCTTTAATAACTCTGTCACTTACTGCATTGCAAGGAGACTATTTGTAGTTTTGCAGGTTGCTATATACACCCAGGTGACTTTAACTGCCTTTAACAATAGCTGGCCTAACCAAAGCTGCAAAAAATCAGCCTTTTTAATGAGAGGGGATAGAGACCATGTGGCAGGGACTTGTCTTGAATCCCACAGGAATGTGAAACACCTTGGAAATGGATCTAGGGTTTAAGGACTAAGGTGGTCTGCAGAGCACTGCAGGTATCTCTGCTCTTTCGTTTTAAGTCCTGCTCCTCCTGTGCCCAACCTGCCAGCTGTGCACACACTGTCTTTGCAAATGAGTTTTTAACGTGGAGCAGTAGAGCAATCTATTCCAAAGAGACCTTGTCAAGGTCTCAATAAGGAATTCCACGATGGGCTGAAGTTAGGTACAAACTCAAGGCAGTTACTGCCAGGGTGTATCTGGACCTCTATCGGGTGCAGAGCCAAGCGGGTGCTGGATGAGTGTTGAGAGATGTTCCTGCTCTGCAAAGCTTGCTCAGGCTGTCTTGCAAAGCACAGCAGAGCCTTTGCTGGGAGCCTGTTAGTCAAGTTTTCAAAAAGTACCCTGCAGTTCTTGTTTTAAAAGTGTATTTAGATTCATGCCTTATTTTTTTTCTGATAATACTGGCCCCTAATGTTATAGAATCTCACTGTAGAATTCTCTTTCCCAGATGAACAGGCTGCTGCTACAAAGCATCATGTGTCCTACATGGCCAGTACAAAGGTTCTCTGGAAGGAGCACTGTCCTTGGATGGGTCATCTCCAGAGGAAAAACACCTGTGCCATCTCCCTCGTTGACACTTCTTTTCCTGGGTGGGAATGAGGTCAATTTTGGCTCCCTTTAACCTGAAAGTTAAAGCCAGCTGGAGGAGGGTTTATGGAGGATCGTGCTGAAGCCTGCATGGGGTGACATCTGTCTGAGTCTGCTCCTAGCTGAAAGACTAAGCAGGTATGTGAACAGCTACTTATCCTATTTATTTATTCCAAATCTACTGTTTCTTGGGGTAGTAATCTTGCCTTTTTTTGCCTCTCATCCATGCTCTGTTTTGTGGGATTGGCAGCATTGTATTTCACAGAAGTGACAAACTTGAGTCGGAAACATTGTGACTTCCTCTGACTGTCTCAAAATGTTTTTAAACCTAGATTTATTTGGATGCAGAAACTTTTTATCCTTCTAAGATAATCTGCAAACTCAGGTTCTTTATTGTCCTTCTAAACAAAAATGATTCTGTTCTGAACTAAGTTTATTTTCACTGTCTCAAATCTAGTCCTCTACTGTCTGCAAGTTATTTCCATGGCCTAGCTTGTGTTTTTGTTGTTGTTATCGTTGTGGCGGTAGTAGGGTTTGGGGTTTGTTTGTTTTAACGAATAGAGGGTGAGAATACTGTGATAGTCGGGCATGAACTACAGAGAGAGAGGGTGACTGTTACCATAACAGCTCCAGGACTTTGCAGAACTATGGAATAATAGTGGCATTATTTTCAAATTTATATAGGAAAAAAAAACAGACAAAAAGCCTTAACCATTTATATTTTCAAATCATGAACGTGACGCCTGCTGTGTGTTATAAAGCCGCAAAGGAAATCATCAGATGATCCTATGCTTCTAGGAGATGCAATAACAGGGCAACCTGCAGAGCAAAATCTGGTTACAGTCTTTGGGTATCTTCAGTTGTTGTCATTGCATCACAACATCTCTATAGTAAAGGGTATCTCTACTGGCTAGAACCTCTCAAAAATCACAAGGCTTTGAACACTCTACCCCACCTATAGATCATATGGTCAGTTGGATCTGGGTATTTATTTTGTATTTATCTATGTGTGTAACTGTACTGCAGTGACTCTTAGAACATGGGTTTCTCCTTCCAGCTTCAGTCAGATAAGAGAATGTAGTGAAGACCAAAAAAAAACAAAAAACCAATAATAAAAAAAGTTGTTTCTTGGCTCTGCAGGAAGCCTGAAGTGCCTTGTTCATTCTAATGAGCTCTTAATCTTAAATTCTCTCCAGAGAAGGAGAGAGGAGGTAGAGGAGCAGAATCTCCCATTGCTGTGGACAGTCCATGTGCAAGACCTGGGAATTGGGCTAGTTCCCTCTCCAGGAGAGCTGTCTGGCTGCTGCCTTTTGCAGGGGAAAGGGAAATGAAGCAGAGACCCGGCCGTGCAGTTTGCAGAAGACCTCAGCTCTCTGGATATTTTCATTTCAGCTTGGAGGTGGCCTACCGGGGTGGCCCATACCTAGAGATTCTGGGTTGTATGAACCTACCTAGGATCAGATCCTCAGATTCTTAGCTCAGGGCTAAATAACAGCTGAGGACTCATTAAGCAGCACAGCCTTCTTGTTTAAAAAGGAGGAGAGAGGAAAAAAAAAATCCTAGTGCTTTTAAAGCTACCCAAATCTGACAGAATAATGAAGATCAGATGAAAAAACTGCTGGTGCCAGTCAAGCTTCTAGGATGCAACAGATCTTCCTTTGACTTTGTGCCATTTTGATACTCTGTGCTGGTAGCTGGAAGAGGTATTTGAACTGCAATTTTGCCAGTCTTCTAGTTCCAAGTGCAGGTGGATGTTTTTGTTTTGAATGATTGATTCTGCCTTCTTCAGAACACACCCGTTTGTCTCCACTTAGGTGTGCAGATACATTCCAGCCTCTATCTCCAAGAGCTGAGTGCAGCAGCTCTACTGCAGAATTCCCCCGTTCCTCTGGTGTCCTTATTCTCCAGGAAGTGGCTCAGTTGTTTCTCCAAGGGTTAGGTCCAAGGACTGAAAGCATCTTTCCTTCTGCGGGAATTTTGCTTAGGACTTGCTCTCTGTCAGATAATAAACCCTCAATAATCCATCTGCTTACCATAAATGTTCCTCATTGCCCCCAGCCTGTTTCTGTGTCTAGGGATTTTCTTTACCTCCCTGTATTTTCATTTTCCTTTTGCCTATACTTATCTCTGCTGAAAGGATCATACTGAATCCTAGTCTACGAGGCTACATTGTGTTCTCAATGGGGGCTGATCCTGCTGAGCCTTGCAGGAGCGTTGCTACAAATCTGGACTCTCTGGCTAGGATCTTTAAGCTTGTTGTCATCAGATTTGGCTCTTTTCACACCTGACCTTATGACTCTGACTCTTCCTTTGAGATAGTGCCCGTTCTCCCCTGCTCAAAATAAAACCCTTTTAATCTCAGTGTGATACTGTTTAATCCCAAACTGATTTATTTCTTCTTAATCTTGAGGTTCTACTCACTGTCTTCCCTCTTAAACAAGCTTGGTTTGGGAGAGATTAGTTTCTGTCGTCTTTGTCAAAACTGATGATGACTCTTTCCCCGTTCCTACTCATCTAGAATTCACTGTACTCCCACAAGAGGAATCCCACAGATAATTATGCAGCCAGATGTTATTTTCTGAGATGCTAATAAAACAACACTCCATCAAAGCTAGAGTCAAGCCTGTGCTCATCTCCTTGCTCTGTTAATTTGGCAAAGCAGGCACAAGATGCAAAAGAGAGTTTTTCATATGTGTTCTCCAAACCTCTTCTTTTCCCTTAGTTTTTCATTTATGCTTCCTCACTCAGAAGGTGCTTGCTTGAAAACCTTTTGTCCAGTATCACTTCATTTTACATGCTAAAAGTCATTATAGCAACTTGTTTATTTTCCTGTGCAGGACATCTGGGTAGCCATGGGCAAAGCCAAGTGAGGGTCAAACATTTCTGTATGTTTTTCTGTGCCACCGAGTGACTCTTAACAGCTGTTGGGTGAATGCCATAAATTATGTAAATGAATGTCTGTGTTGCTAAGAGGCATGACACTTTGTGGAGTTAAGGAATCAGAAATGGAAGAAAAACAACAAAAGCCTTTCTATCAGAGAAAACATACCATGCCCACCACCAAGCTCTACAGGGGATTTGTACCAGACTGTGCTCCTAGTTGCCCTGCTCCAGCCAGGCACAGAAAATTAAGGTCTGTTCTAGTATTCCTGGCTTGTGTAACGCTTCCTTCTGCAGCTCTGCATATGTACTATGTACCCCCAACCCGTGTAGGCTCAGGGAGGCTGTGACCTGAGCAGGACAAGTGAAAAAGTGGAGCTCCATGATGTGAGGTGTGGTACCTAAAGGTAATAGAAACTGGTTTAACTTTTGGTGTAAAATCGCAGAAATGTGGTTAGAATGGATCTTTACAGAGTTCTGGTCCAACCTCCTGATCAAAGCAAGATCCACTTGCGTGTAATGCAAGAGGATGCTCGGGGAAAACTTAGTTGTCCAGGGCTTTATGCAGGCCGGTAGCAGAGCTGAGGGCAGAACCAAAGGGCATTTGTCCTGCCTGGGTCTGGGACCTCTCTTGGTTGCCCAAGCTGGGAGACCTCTCTCCCTTCAAAGTTCATGAAGTGCTACCTGGCGTAGCCCAAGTGCTTCCATTAGTTGCCTTCAAGTTTCTTTAAAAAATAATTCATGGAAGTTCTGAATTCTGAGCAGGTTTAGCTTTAGTTGCATAATGGTAGATGATATGTTCTCTTGGCTGTTCAAGCTTTCTGATTCTCAGGGTAATAGCGGGGTAAATTCAGCTTTAACCTTTAGCATTTTCACACAACACAACGAATGCTCAACCCCCATCTGAGGCTGCCAGACTGCTTGGAGAACTAAAATAAAGCTGAAAGTAATAGCAAATGTGCTCCTCCTCAGGATGAAAGTTGTTGTTTTTGTTATTATAACATACAGCATTGGCGCCTGTTGAACGGCAACATTTATAAAGTGCAAGTCTGCTGACAGTTGGCAGCAGTGGTGGATTTTGATTAAGCAGGCAAGCACAGTGGGAAGGCAGGAGATTCTGCAGAGCCTCTGTATTTATCTGCTCTCCAGACAGAAGGGTGGGCGAGCAGCTGCCTCCACAGAGGAGTGTAACACAGCTCCTTGGCCAACACACTTCACAAGCACTCCAAAGGGTGTATCCCTAACTCGGAGAGTATTTTCTTTTAAGTGGAAAAAATAGGAAAAAGGGGGAAGATGAAAGAGGGAATTTCAACTTCTAGCCAGCCACTTGGTTAAGATATCCCATCAAAATCATTGGGGAACAATTAATCTATCATTGGAATGCAGGTAAGACTGGGAAAATCTGCGCTTCTACTTGCTCACTAGATTACTTAGAGCATCCTGATTCCCAAGACCTGTGTTTCCCAGACCCTTTACCTTTACAAGGTTCCTTTGTCCCTTTATCTATTAAAATCATGGACCTCAGAATACGAGCTTTTATTTTCCACTCACTTCGAGGCAGGATTGGAAGGTTGTTCCATTATTTTATATTTTGTTTGTTTCCTATAGATAAAGCTGATATGGGAAAATAACCAAATTTAGATACGGTAAAGAAGATTCCAAAGGAACATCTGAAATAAAAACATCAGGTGTCAAGAGTAATGTGAAAATATTGTTTATTCTGATAAGTAAAAGAGCTACTTGAAAGAGTTCAAATATTTGAGAGGTTTTTGGCTCTGCTTGAAGGAGAGGTCCTTATTTGTAACATAGAGAGATGGTCTTAGAAGTTTTAGTGAGCAACAATGCAAGATCAACTTGAAGAATCTGATTTGTACTTTTTCTCCTCCAAAATGGCCTAAATAAAGTGCATTACTAGATGGAGATGATTTCAAAGCCATAGATATTCTCAGGATTGCGAGCTGGTGAGCACAGTATGGGCTGTGTGGGAAACCTGTGAAGATTTTAATCAGTGAAGTGAAATTTATGAGGCCGATTCAGTCTACTCCTCACTTCTGGGACCTTGATGTTTCCGAAACCTGTCTTAACGGTAATTGCCATAGCCAAATGCAGCAGCAATAGCTGAGGATGAATTTACCAGCCTTGAGAAAACAACTGTTGTGATTTAACTTTCAATGCAGCTTTTTAATGTAATCTGCTGCCCAGCTAAATGTTCCATCTGGCTTGGCTGGGGTTTATCCAAGTTTTTTGATTTCTTGACCTGTCTGCACAGATGTGGATTGTGTACTTCATTTGTATTTATTTTATTAAGCGAAAGTAATGAAGGTGATAGGTGCTAGTTTGACAGCCCTGAAAAAGGAGGCCTGTGTTTGTAGAAACAAATTTCAAGTCCATTTTCACTATCATTTCAGTCCTGAAACAGCTCATTAGAAATGGTTCAACACAGTTGAAGAGATAGCATTACCAGTCTGGTTCAAAGCCAGCAACCTAGAAGTGGAAGCTTTGTACTGTACTGTGAATATCCCACCGCCAAATGCATATACACATTTAAAATAGTTGGTATTATTATCTATATATCCAGTATTTCAGAGCATTTCACAAACCGTCTAGTATAGTTTGACCATTTACATATGGGAAGGCAACACAGCTATAAGAAGAATAGACCCCAGCTTGTGTTGCTCTCTGACCTGAGCCTGAGTCGTGAGCTAGTCAGGTGAGAAATATGCACAATTTTGAGAATAAAATTCAGTTGTCATTATCATAATAAAAGCAACTAGTGCCTCTGGGAATGAAGAGCAAGCTATTGCTAACCAAATTGCAGGACCTGTTTATCACCACAGTTTGCTACATGTTTTTCATTTACATGTTACTTTTTTTTTCCCCCTCACCTTTCAAACTGCACCCAGAAGTCATGAGGGAAAAAAAAATCTCAATATTCAATTCCATTAGACAAAGCTTATTCTTTGAAATTCAGGGCAAGGAGCATATGGAAATTGCTACAGCAAGGAACAGGCACTACAACCAGAATAAAAATCAGCACTGTGCAATATTGAAATGAGAGCCATTATGGCTTATTTTGAGTCAGACCATGATACAATTGAAATTCAATTACCCCCTCTGCTTTGAAGGGCCGAGCAGTTTGGAGAACACAAAGTCAGGCCATAAGGATTAAGATAACAAAGAGCCCAGATACCTGCTCCTCTCAGGAATTCTCTTCTGTCCTCACACTTGTAGCCCGTTCTGGGAGCCCCTGTGTTATCTATGGTAAATATTGTTTATGCCATGGTTGTGCAGCTAGTTTATTCTTCTGGATTTCTTGATCAATGATAGAATATATGTGATTGATCTTAGTACTAACCAGTGCTCCTTTGATAGGGACATCCTAGTTCATAATTTGTTCTGAATCTCTTGTTTATAGTGTAAATTTATTTTGGTAACTCATGCTATAAAAATTATGGCAATAGCAATCTTAGCAGTAATCTCCTATAGAGTTCCACTATTTTGAGTTGCTTGATAAGGAAATACCTACTACACTTTCCATTTTCTTTGCTACTGTGGAGCCTAAGTACGAAGAATGGCAGTGATACAAGAGTGTGCTTAGAGAGACACCACTTAGGATATCCCTAAGCCTCAAAGAGCTGCAGATATAGAACATTTTAGACTCTGAGCAGATAATTAGTGGGAAACATGAGTGAAATAAATGGGAGAATATACCTTCTGTCTTCCTCATCTTGGCTTATTACAAGATTTGCTTCCAATTTTCCTTTCAAAATGCCATAGGTTCTCTTTCTGTATCTCTGCTATGAATAACAAGTGTCCTGAATTCATCTTGTTGACAGGATTTAAGAACAGGACAGAAATGTCTTTGAAAATTTCTAAAAAGAAGCAAACTTGTTGAGTGTTTTTTTTTTTTTTTTTTTTTTTTAATAGCTATTTCTGAGCCCCTTCCACAGCAGGGTACTTGCCCTCTACTTACAAGGAGAGGGTTTCACTGAATTCATTGGAATAAATGTTTGGGGTGATAATCAGTGGTTAGTCTAAGTGCACAATCAAACGATTAAATGTTTAAATGAAGTAGGTAAGATGTTAAAATGAAGTAGGTAAGAAGGAGCACTCAGTGCAGGATGACTGTAGCCTTTTTGAGTGCTGACTGGCAGTAAGATGAACACTCCAGTCTGCTGGGCAGCAGGAATCACTTGTAGGAGTGGTTTATAACACAATTTTTCCTATCTTTTTGCTGTAACTCTTTTTGCAAGCTGAAATATGATCACTTAGCATCTCGGAAATGTTTCGAAAATGTCTAAATGTAGCCTGATGCTAATAAGAACTAAGGTTTGTGTGTGTGTGTTTGTGTAGTTTAGGTTGCCCAGTTTGGTTGCATGAGGTTTGTTGTGGTGAGGGGGATTCCTATTCTAAAAAGAAAATTGTATTTGTTATCATAAAAAAAAAACTTAAAGTGAAGTTCACTATGATACAGAGGTCTAGTTTTGTACCTGAATGTTCTTCCTAGTGATTTGCTTGTAGGTGTATGCTATTTTTTTTAATTCATGCGCTCCTTATTATGGTTTGTAGACTGGCAGTAGGTACAAGAGTTGATTGACTAGGACAAAAACAAACAAACAAGAAGGCATATTTCCAATTTAGTCCAAGTGCCCTATTTTTCTCACTTTCGCTCTTCTTTGAACAGCTGCTGTAGGTAACAGGCAGACATCCATTTTTATTAAGTATTAGCTGAATTCATTTTTCTCAAGAAAACAAGAGAGACAGCTTGTAGTGAATAAAACCAGCACGGATTTGTAAAATTTGGATAGACCTGTTAAGTTGTCAACCGGTTTGAAACAAAAGCATTTACCTTCTAGAACAGGATCGTAACCTTTAAAATATGCCCTTTGAAAGGGGCAGAGCAGGACCATGCAGCTGCAGAAGCGAAGAAAATTGCAGAATGAGCTGTTGATTTTTCTCATTGCCATCAGCAGGGAGCAAGTGAATTTACTGGAGGAGTTCGCTCTACGTCAGTGAGGTCTAGGTCACTGCTCTAGGTCAGCCTTGGATCTGTGGATCAGTGGTGGACTGATAGTCCCTAGTTTACAAAACAACTGGGTTTGTTTGTTTGTTTGTTTATTTTAAAAGGAAAAACATCCTACATTTAACTTTATTTTTACTTGGTTGCAAATAAATATTGTAGGACATGGCAAAGAAGACTGAGAAGTGACACTTTGGATGGAGAGCTTAGGAAGAGGAAACTGCTCAGCTTTTGCTCCTCCTTCTCTTTAGTCTCTGAAAGTGTTTTAGTCTTGGACCTGTTATTATCCAGGTCATCTGAATAGGCTACACGAATCAGCCAAGTTCACATGGGATCCACAGTGTGACATGCTATTTTCAAAGTTTAGAAACTGATGGAGATGGGAGCAGGGATAACTTCTCTTGGGCTACCTTAGAATTAACCAACTAATTTGGAAATTTGTAAAATCCAGTGGTGCATCAAGCTGCAGCTAATTACATTATCCCATCTGGACACCCTCATGTTCTCCCTGTCAAACCTTCTGAGAAAAGATAACCATCTTGAGGGTGTTTGCAGATGAACTTTGATTATGTGGAGATGTGAGAGGTCAAAATCTGCTCTGGATTCTCTTCAGGAAATTGCCGTGTTCTGTTATTTAGGTTTCTTGGTATTGCTGGTTGCATCAAAGTGGGGTTTCCAAAAAGTCATGCTTTGAGGACAGCTTTCTTCAAGCTCTTTAGGATATGAAAATGGAGACGTGGCTTCCACTTGTTATTTCTTACCCACTCTGAGAAGGGGTTGTATATGTTTATGTTTAAAAAAATGGGAGGGTGTTTAAGTCTTTTCTAAATCAGTATTTTGTCTCATGATTTAACGTCCTACCTTCCATAATAAATTGTCTGTTCTTTGAATGCTTCTGGGCCATCCTCAGCTACTCAGAATTCAGAGTAGCAGGCATATTTTTCCATAATTCTTTACATCACGTAGCACAACAGACATCCTTGCCAATGTGGTAGCTCCTGGAATGGTGACAGTAATCTGTATCTCTCAACTGAATTGCTATTTTGCATCTTTGCAGAGAGGCAAATCTTAACAAATTTCTTTTGGGACAGAGGAGTCGCAGCATCAGTATGAGTGTGCGAGCAGAGAAGATCCCGTTTTGGGTTGGTTGGTTGATTTGCTTTTTAAACAGAGCTTAAGCTTAAAGAGAAAGCTTAGACTAAGATTTGTGTTGCTAAGGAGATAATGCATTCGTAACCAGATTCAGTCTTTGTTTATTCTTTTGTAAATATTTGCTAATTCACTTTTTAAAAAATTAATTCTATTCTTACAAACTCTTTCAATGCATAAATGTGATTATCAGTAATTTTTTTTAGATACTAACATTTAATGATGACAATACTGTTCATATAAACAAACTGGATTTGAATTTCATATTAGGACACATTTAATATAAAATTCGGCTTTAGGCATATATGTGCATATTTGCACATGCCTCCACACTAATGGAAGTGTAATGTAACAATCTCTTGATAACTCTAAAAGCAACTATAGCAAAATAAAACCCTTTAGGGTAGAGGGATGTATATAATTAGAGTTGTAGTTCTCAGATTAAGTCATTTATCTTTGACTCCTTGTGAGATGCATTGTCCTATGCCCCTGTATACAGTCTGTATGCCAGCGATTATGCAAAGGCAATTGCTATAAATGTTTTTACCTCCTCTGGAAATTAGAATTCAAAATTTGTCCTTTCAAGCTCTCAGCAAAGAATGTCTCTTAAATTAATATTCAGTAGGTAATGTGGAATTATTCCCTCATCTGTTTCTTTTAGTTCTGACTGAAAACCATCCCCAGTGTGGCCGGTTTGATCACGGTTTCCTCTTGACAATCTATAGGCTGCAAACTGACTTGCTCCTCTCACTATATTTGTTGCTTTGCATTTTAAGACAGACATATATTCTTGGAACCGAGAATCACTGGAAGGTTGCTGTACAGATACTGTGCTGTGGCTGACAATTAAGAAAATAATAATCACATTTCACTTTAAACTCAATAATGCTTTCCAGATGAAGTGGGATGGAGTAACATGCTTTATTTGGTCCATTAATTTCACAAGGGTTAGATAAGACAAGGACTAAACAAGACCTTTGTTGAGTTGGCATTTGAGCCTGGTTCCTGCTCTCAAAGGCAAGAACCTGCAGCTGGTGGGAGGCTGGGGGAAACCTCTGAGCAAGACACTGACCTGTTTTGCACTGACTCTGATCCTATCTTAAGTACCTGATCTTTTACATTGCTTTACCTTCAGTTTCCACTTCATTAATATCTGCATTGATGAGTTATTTGGGAATATGAAAGAAAAAAAAGGATTTTTCTATCTGCAGTCTTTGAGCACTGTAATAGTGCTCAGCTTGTACAAGGACAGTATCCTTATGACTGCTTTTATGTATACTTGTGTGTAAAAAGTCTCATGTCTTTTATTCTTGGGTTTGGTGTATGCCTATGAGAACTAGACAGGTACTGTCCTCTTCCCAAAATCTCAGTGCACTGCAGAGAGGACTGATTATCTTTACAAAAGCACTTGCTGCCTTTATAGAAACTCCGAGCTATGTTCTCAGGCTGGGAAGTAGTCAAGCTAAAGACTTCTTTTAACATGAATACAATTGATTGTTTTTTCAAAGATTACAGGCAATTTAAGGCATGGCAGGAATGCACTTCTCTCTTTCTATTTTCAGCTTTTTTCAAATTACAGAGAACTCTTGTCCTGGCACAAACATCTGCTCTCATATGGCAAAAGGCTTATTTCTGATAGCACAATAAATCCTGTGATGGTATTAAACCTTGTTTTCTCATTCCCAAACTTGTATGGACAAGAGTGAGAAGACATACAGAACAGAAAAATTAGATCGTCTTTTATACTGTTGTATCACTTTTTGTCAACTCTTAATTCTCCTAAATCAGCGCTAAACCTGTGCCTCGTGTGTTCTGAAATAAGAGCAATGCTGTGAAGACTATTCCATCCACTATGTGCATACGGTCCAGGTACCAATGCATGCACTCGGTTATTTATTCTCCATTAAGACTTATTTGTATGAGGTGCCAGACATCTTCAGTTCTCAGTGTAATGACTACAAGCTGGGAGAGCTCTCTATCAATCCTGTAGAGTCTAAAGATTTATTCAGTAGATGGGAGAAAAATAGAAGTCAATATTTTTGTTGTTTTTTAAAAAAATCCTTTTTTAAAAATACAAAATATCTAGTGAGCCCTACCAGTAGAACACTGCAGGGTACACATTAATGACCCATTAATGCACTTCTCAAGTGGCAAATGGCCCATTAGTGCTCCCTTGTCATGCCATCTTCTATAATTTATTGAAATTTACAATCAGGACATGGGGGAGAAGGGAAGCAACACCAGAGAAATTGTTTTCCAGCTATTAACGTTACTGATCTTACTCTTTCTTGGGAGGAATCCTTTAGGGGTGCCTTCCAGGGATATGGTTTCTTAAGGGAAACCAAATCCTTTAACTAAACAGAGGCTTCTTACTGGGACAGGCTTGGACCATTAACACCCGTCATCAAAAAGGCTGCCTTTTCTGATATTCTTATGCAGTCTATTTTCACATTTGTGGCATCGCTTTAGGGAATATCTTGTTTCCTGGACCTTGTTCTCCAGGATTCTGCTGGACAAGCCTGAAGCTTCAGAACGGCTGCATTGCTTTGACAGAAGACAGGACTGGAAAGGACCTCAAGAGGTTGTTGACAGTCAAGTATCTGTTAGTGGGGCAACAGCAGGAAGCTGAGATGTGACATGTGGTTTGAAGTTGAGTCAAGATGAAAATCAATCCAGAAAAACTGCCAGGGTGCTGGAGGGGGCGAAGGGTGAGCAGCAGGAAGAGGTTATGGTTGCAGCTGGCTGTGCTGCTGAGGAGTTGGTAATGAAAATAGAATTGTAGAGGTTCACACTGCTCGAGAAGCATCCTTCCCTCTGCTGCCGGATGCTCCTCCTTTTAACCTCTCTATTGCTATTGCTCTATTGCTGTGCTAAAGACTCTTTTTCAGCGTGGCCATAAAGTCCAGCTCGGAGCTTGCTCCAGGATGCTGCGCAATCCTTACTGTAGTGATAATTCTCCTTGCAGCTAGTTTATCATCAGTCTTGTTACTGTTGTGACATTTTCCAATGTATCTGCCAATGCTCGATGCAGGACGGGCACGGCGGGCTTGGTGGGACACAGCACCCACGTGCTCCTAATGGGGACGGGAGGAGGAGGGGGTGCCCGTGCTGGGTAACAGCAGGCATCCTGCCGGGGTGCAGCCTGCAGAGAAAGCAGCGCCGTTTGCGAGGGATTTGGAGCAGTGTGAGCCCTGCGTCCCCCTCACTGTGCGGTTCCATCTGCTGCTGAAGCTCAAAGCAGCAGTGTAGGTGGGGAAGGAAGTTGTGCACCGAGGAAAAGCTGTTGTCTCGAACTAGTTGGGAAAAGCTCATGTGACGACACGGGAGGCGCATTTGCGCCTCGCGCAGCAGAGATTTGCTCAGCAAAGGAGCAGCAGCAAGTGTGAAGGAGATGAAATGCAGATGAGCGTGTGTTGGGCTGTGCCGGAGCGTGGGTCCCCCTGTGCTTTTTGGAGCTGCGGCAGCTCGCGGCCGAGCGGGACCCCGTTCGAGTCCCATCCGTCACCTAATCGGTCTGACCCGCTCTGTCTGCAGCTATTCCCATAGGAAGAGCAGGTGCAGGAGAGGCAAACTCCCTAATCTGGCAGCTCTCCACTGACAGGACCCCTTTTTTAGGGGTGGAGAAGGGCACATAGCCAAAGGCATCCTACATCTCTTCTGCTGAGCGAGAAGGTTGCCAAAATTAGCACATACCCACAGCGCACACCATCCATATGAGCCGTTTCCCGCTCTGCGATGCCAAGGAGGCTGCGGAATCTGTGAATTAAACTGTCTGAAGGAAGCCTGTACCCAGCATCTTGTCCATCAAAGCAGAAACCGCCTGCAAACAGCAGCAAGACGGATCTAGCGTTACCCGCGCCAGTGCTCAAAGCCTGCAGCAGAAGAGCAGCCTTGCAAGCAAAGCCCCGGCTCGCGCAGACGGCTCTTCGCTTGCTGCCAAAGCGAAAAAGCAAAATCCCCGAGCGGGGAATGGAGCTCCTGAAAGCTGTTACACAAGAGCCTCCGCCGCGGCCTGCTCTTTCTCCAGGAAAGCCGGGCTTCTGCTCCTCATCTTGAAGGACACATTGCCCATTGCCGCTGTGGGGAGCGCGACAGAGTTGCTTGAACCCTAGCAGCATCACATAGAGTTCTTTATTCTGCTTTGCAGAGGTAATAACCATTAGCTGAATAATTTAGGCTGAAACATTTTGCTCCATAAATTTTTTTTCCTGTTGACAAACAGTTATTTCTGCCATCTACAATAACCATTTTAAAAGGACAGAAAAATGAACAAAATGAAATGCTTCCCCCCACCCGCATTTAAAATATTTTTTCTTTGTCTCAAGCCCAGTTTATCCATATGGTATTGCAATAGTTTGGAGTAGTGTTTTGGGACACAGGTTTTGAGAAAGAATATGATCAGTTGGAAAGGAGGTGGGAAAGGTACTGGAATATTTATTTTTGAAGAAACTGACAATGAAAGAAAGAGAAGGACTTGGCTGCTTACAAAAAAAAGTCTCATACGTTTTAATGTATTCGTTGTGTGGAGCAGAGCGGGAAGCTGATGCAGGTAGAAGAGGAATAGGACCCGCTTCTCTTCTCATCCTGATGCAGGTAGTCAGGGAATTTGCCTGAGATGAGTTAGGCTTGTGAGAAAATGGATGAAACAGCTGGGTTCCTTGTGCCTGGAGAGGAGTGTTCATGGAAGTGGGAACACGGGCTTAGTGCTGAGTGCTCCAGTCAGATAAAATCTACCCAAGTAGTGAGAGATGCAGGCAGTTATTTAATGTATTATGGAAAGAAGAGCAGGTTCTGCACTAGTGTATGATGTAAACCAACAGCTGACCCTAAATATGCACCCTGCAGCTTGTGGCAGTTGCTCCACATCAGCTTAGAACCAGAGACTTTGTGTACACAGGATAAGAGCCTCACACAGTCTTGCAGCATAATAGTAAATATTGTTTTCTATGGCTCTGGTTTTAGCTTAAGTGATACATTGTTGGAAGTGTAAATAAAAATTTTCAGAGGAAATGGAAATTTGTGCTCACTGTTTTCTGTTTAATTGCAGAGATTTAATTGCGTCTTTATTTTCATAGGTATGAGTCTAGTGAGATTTTTCTTTTCAGTTAAAACTTACTGCTAGTGAGTTTGTGTCTCACAAAAGTAGATTCTCCGCAGCTACCTTGCAGTTGAAATATTGTTAAACCGTTGACTAAATATAGTGGTATCATTAAAACCCAGAGCAAGCAATTTCTTCCTTTTTATATTTAAGCTGACTTTAAAAATGGAGCTGTAAAAGCTGAGCAACGAACACGAATGCCTGTGTGTCTGTGGAGGCAGAGAAACCTGGAGTGATGGGGGTAATTAATGGCTCATGTGGTTGCAGGGCTGAAAAAGCAATGGAACTGCTGTTGAAGAGCAGGTCACGGACCAGGTTTTTCCTCCCTGCACCTGCCATGCAGCCCTTCTCCTAAGAATATTGAGAAAAGCTTAGTCCAAACCACCAGACTGCTAAAATTCCCAGAATCAATGATTCTAAACTCTTGTGCGAATGTAATCCATGCATAGACCATATCCGGGTCCTACCTGGAGAGCCAGGTCTAACCCGTACCGATTCCTCTGACATCACAGTGGAGCTTTAAATCAGCAGGGGCTGCTCAAAATGAGGACAAGGTTTGGGAAATGGTTCCGTGAATATGGACTGACTCAAATGTGTAACTAAGTGGAAGACTTAGTTAGCTTCCCCAAAAAGCTTGGGGCTCTTTGCATGTATTTTAGATAGAATAATTTTGAAGAGGCCATTAGGCTAGGATCTGCCACCTTATCTTGCATGCATGCCTGGGAAATAGCAGCTAATGTGCACTGGGGAGCACAAGCAGCAGTAACTCATCTAGGATGAAGTTTCCTGCAGTCTCAGCGAGAACAAGGCTACCAGGTCAGGTGCCAGATTCAGGGTGCCTCTAGTCAATGACTACTTTTGCTTCAAGCAAAGTCTCAAAAAAGTTTCCTGTCTGTGATCTTGGATTTCTGCTGCTGCTGGGAAGATTGATGTGATCCAAAAAAGATAGAGGAACCTACTGAAATACAGTCAGCAAGTAGAAGGATCTCTGTGACTGATCTCTGTGGCAAGGTCTTTATTCTGGTATTACTAGAGGGTGTCTTTTTTATTATTTGTTTTTCCCCCTCTTCGAATACTTTTATTATTATTATTTTAAATGTTCACCTGTCTGCCAAGTATACACAAATGCTACCTGGCACCTCCATGTGATCATCTTTAGCAGTTTGTTAGCAAAAAAGTCAAACCTTCAAGCCAAGGTACATGTGAATCCCACAGCTAGCAAGCAGCCACGACACCACGGGGTACCCGTGTGGCTGGGCAGCTCTTTGCACCCCCATCTAACAACTTGGTTTTCCACGATCAAGGCACCCGATCCGTTTGCTGCAGCCCATGGGGTGGGAGGATAACATTGTCAAAGCGCAGATTGTTCCGAGTCTGCAGCTTGGATGTGACCCTGTGACACTTTGTTGTAGAGCAAGCTGCTTTAATGAGTGCAGGAGCCAGTGCTCATCTGAAATCAAATCTCATTCCCTAGTGTGTCCCTGCCACCTCTCCAAGGCTGCAAATGTGTTTCAAAGGTTATTAGTTCGGAAACACTTTAGGGGGTGCATCCCTGTACTAAGCCTGTAACTGCTTGCATCATTTTGGTGGCAACAGACAAAGAGAAAACTGTTCTTTTATATTTTTTCCCTTTATCTGTTGCATTGGAAATATCTTTCCATCCAATTAGTCCCACTAGGTTTCTAATTGAAGTGGCAGTTTGCATAAATATTAATCAGTCACTGAGAATCGCAGAGGGCTGGGGGCATGTGAAATGATGGAGTACGTTTAGTATATACTGATTTATCTTCACTGTGCTCTCCGATTGCAGAGGACGCTCAGGTTGTTTTTCCCTGATACATTTTTGTTGAGTTCTGTTGGTAATAGCAATAAAGGTAAATAAATTATGTAAACATGCTGTTCATTTTACTTCTCCCTCAATGCCATTTCAGTGGGAAGTAGGTAGCTAAGTATATTTTATGTTGGTCTAGTCCCTCAGTCCCTCTCTGCCTTAATGAAAGGAAAAATATCTCTTCTCTCTCTGTAGTGTAATGTGTTGTGAGGATAAATAAATTAGAGTCTTGGAGGCCTTTGTACCAACGGGGGCTGTATCACTTGCCATAGAAAATTGTGAAACAGTGTTCTTGGTACTCACCTTGGCCACGTAACTCATTTGCTACTGGCACATATTCCAGCTTTAAACTACACCAGCTTTTAGATTTCTTTTTTCTTTGCAGAATTGTTTTGATTTCAGTGTTCAGGGGTTTGATTTGACCCCTTAAACTTTTGGTATATGAAATTCCATTCTTCACAACCTGATGAAAAAAAAAATCCCTATGAAAGTGGCTTGGAGAGGGAGGAAAAACTTGCCCAGCCAGAGGAAAATGGTTCTGATGCATCTTTTGTTATAACTTATGCTGTGGTAACATGAGGGAGCCTCCTGGGCATCCAGAAAGCACAGGTACAATTGGAAATGGGTCATGGAGGGAGGATTAAATTTTCCTTCCACTGAAATATAAGGAGTTCTGGGGAAACACAGAGACAATTCAAAGATATTTGCCTGCCTTCAGGCATGCCATCCGCTGTTCTGTAAGCTTCAAAATACCACTCACCAGAATGACAGGTCTTCATTTGCTGCTGCAGTGAGGAATTAGGCTATTCCTGAGGGTGCATTTTTTAGCATCCCTCCAATGTAAGGCTTGAGAGGAGTCACAGAGCGTTGTGCAGTGACAGCTATTCCAAACCTGCGAACATGGGAGCTCTCTCTGTCACTGTGCAATAGTCACCTTGCAGGACATTAAAATGGAAATTATATAACAGCCAAGGAAATAAAGCGGTGATATGATGGAACTTGTCAGTTACTAATCTGATATCTAAACATATACATGTTCTGTGTCTCCTTTTATTAAATCATCCTGTGTAAGTATTTAGCTATTAAATAAAATAGTGTATGACCACAATCAGTGGAGCAGAAACAATTTTTCCTGCCGCCTTTATCACAGCTTCGAGTTGCAATCATATCACTTCAGAACTCAGTGCGTGTTATTATAAAATCTGGGTAATCTACTAAATAACTTTGATTTGTTTTGAAGTTCTGTGGGAAACCGTATTGCATGATGTACCAGGCATACGGAGTTAAACTGATGTCAGAGCTGTCAGTGGTCCTAGCTCAAGCAAGGAGGGTCCCTGTGGGCGCACTTAGGAAAGTTTACAAACTGGCTGCTATTTGCTTAATAAGAAAGCAAAGGTTCCAAAGGAAGCTTAAGAAATAGCAAAACAGCATCAGAAAAAAGTGCTTCTGAAGTATAAGACTGTACAGTCTGCTGGGTAGGGTGCTGGTAGAGTGGATGGTGCCTCTGGAGATGTAGGTTTGCGTTCTGGTAGGAGATGGTTTGAAAATATTTTTTCTGTGCTGCAGAGCCCTATGAAATTTGCAAAGCCTCAACCTTTTGTATTAAAGGAAGCATCTTAGAAAAGGGAAGAGCAGCAGCCTGGCTGGTAGATCACTTCAGGAGATGCAAGATCCAGGCCTTTTAATCCTGCAAGACAAGATTTGGGCATCGAGGTGTCTCTTTCACATGCCCAGGGAAGAACTTAGCTCCTGAAAACATATTTTATGGCTTTGACAAATGTTCATTTATAGTTGAAATATATTTTTGCCAAAAAATCATACACCGTTTTTCCTGTTGGCTGTATTAGGTCCTTTATTTTTCTCTGCTTTCATCTCTAAACCTCCTACCCTTTTTCTGTCTTGTCTGTTTTGATTCAGCCCATGCCCTGAACGACTTCTGTCTGGCTCTGTGCTTGTACGGTGTCTATCACAATGGGTCTCAATCTGTTAGCACCTAGAGGCATTAACATAATGCAGGTAATAAGGTCTAAATTTAACTTGCTCACAACTTCTTTTACCCACTCTAATATGCATGAGGCTCTTCAACTGACAGGCTTGAATAGCAGATAATAGCTGCCTGGCTACAGTACGCAGTTGAAGAAACTGGAAGAAAGCATTTACTCTTCCAATATTTTTCCCTTCCAAAAACCCCAGCTTCATTTTTTTTCCCCATTGCTTTCAAAGACTTGATGTCAAGATACATTTTCCTCCCACTGTGATGCCATTAAATCTCATGGCTGGCATAAAATATGCTTTATGAGTTATTAAAGAATGTTACAGTAGCTGAATTGGGTAATCATTAAATAAATATTACTAAATAGTTTGTAAAAAGAAAATTTAAGTGCTTCCCATTTTTACTTATTCTGCCTAGGAAGAATGGTTTTATGGTTTCTTTTCCTTTAGCTAATTTTTGTCATCGGGAACGAACTCTTAAAAACTTCCTAATTCATCTAAACATCTGCAAGAGATTAAATTGATGAAATTCCTTTGAGCAAGGAATAGCTAACCAACATGTTTCCTAACTTCTGCATTTAGTTCCATGAGCCTTGTGAACTGAAAACTCCAGAAAATTGAATAGTTCAAACCCTTTGGTCTATCGTTCTTTGCTTTTACAATTCTTAATCATAGAGGCTAACGGTAATAATCAATTGGAAAGAAGTAATTCAGAGAACACAAAAAGACTGAAACATAGGGAACGATTTTCAAAGGAGCTCGGCTGGGCACTAAACAATGGCTTTCTTGTCAAAAATTTGCTTAGTTCAGGACGTGCAGTGACCCCCACAGAGGTCCTTCCACGACCAGGATCATAAATCAAGGGAGGACTCCGATGCCACATTTCTAGAAAGCTTGTGATACAAAGTGCTTTCGCTATCTAAAAATACTAAGGACATCACCCGGTTTCCTGAAGAGCCAGTGGCAGGCTTCTGGCGGGCATAATTAATCTTCTGGAGTTGCCTTCTTTCTCTTTTCCTCCCTCTCTTGACTATGGAGACGGCTGGTATTCGTTTAAGCTGGGTCACACCCAGAAGAGCCACCTTAGGAGGAACTTCATTCTCCTTTCCACAGAAATCTGTAATGAACAGCGAGGGTTTACAGTTGTGATCTCTCTTCCTGAGCACAATTCCCACTTTCTAACATGCAGTTACCTGCTGTGTGATGGAAGTCTTAGTTTGCTTGGGGATTGTAGCTGAAAAAGGTGCCTGCTGGTCTAGATTCAGATATCTGTTTTGATGTCTCCCAGATAAAGATCGCAGCTGCTTTCCCACTACAGGGGCATTAAAGACCCAAATACAACATAAGTACCCAAAGACTTCTCCAGAGTTTATGCCTATTTCTTTATCCTGTCGTCCTTTCTAGGGTCTTAGGGCTGTGCTGACCACTCATCTCTGCTAACCCCATTTCTTCTTTGCTTAAATGAAACTATTGGGCTGCAAGTTCTTGGCTTTCTCAAAATTCAAACAAATGCTCACTGGGTCCCAACCCTGGCTATGTCACTTCACTCGTACATCTCTAACATAATTGAATCTCTTGGCTCTTTCCTACTCAATTGTCCCATATTCCAATAGCTTCTAGAATAGCTCCTGCATATTTAATTATGCTTGACTTTGCTCTGTTTCTTGTAGTCCATTGAGTCTCCAGCACAGGGCTTTGTCTGCTGACAGACATTCCGTTTAGGCTGGCTGATGTTCAACCTCTTGTTCTTCTAGCCCGTATCAACTGCAAGAGGTTGTTATCTTACAAGACCGGGAGTCTTTGCAGCAAAGTACCAAAAACTAGGTCAACAGTAGCATGTGAGTGGCTCCCAGTTTATGATAAAAGGAATCATTAAGAGCCATGCAAGCCACAAAACACAGTAGACAGAGAGGTAAAGAAATAATCAGAAGAATTCTTCTCTTTCCTCTTTTAATAAGCTGTTATTCATCCATTCTCTATTTTGGTCCCTTTGGGGCCTGCTGCCAGAGCAGGGAAGTAAGAAGGAAAAAAAGGAAGGAAGGGAGAAGTAATAAATAGTACTTTGCATGTCTTTAAATATTTGCTGCAGGAAGGAAGCAATATAGGATCCCTCACTAAATCTGCGATGAATTGGAAGAAGCACGTGTCTTGAGATCTTCTAGGAGACTGAATCTAGTTCCAGTGGGATATTGACTTAAATATGCTAAGTTTCCTTTCAGGAAAGAAAATCTCTCTGGAGGGCCCTGATTTAGAAGCCCACTGAAGTCAGTGGCAGTTTTTCCTTCTGTTTTAAATACTCTTTGGTTAAATCTGGATTCAGCTAGAACTTTATATCAGTCAAGGTTATCACTATGGTATTTTGGATTATTGCTGTAGCATCAGCGTAGCTACCAGTGTGACATTTATGAGCAAACTGAAGTAAATGATATATAAACACCAAATAAAGAGGATAGTCCCTCTGCTGAGGAGGTTCCCGTTCAGATTATGATCTTGCCTTTGTTCTGTAAACAATCAAATGTTTACGAACATGATATGCTTAATTCAGCATCTTGGAATAGGTGTCAAGGGAATTCTGAGAAACGCGAAGGTGCTGGAGGTGAAAAGAACCCTAATTTAGCTAGCTGATTATTTCCTGCAGCAGAAATGCACTCATATTTCATGGATTCATGGTGCATACCGCTAACATCTAGTACATAATGGAGTGTAAAAGCAGCCACCACTTCCTCTTAGCCCAAGATATTGGCCTCCCTTTCTTTAGCTTCCTCATCTCAGAAGAATGTAGTTGATCTCTTAACATAAATATGAATGGCATTAAACTGCTCAAGGTGTTTGTTTCATCAAAGATGCACTTTTCATTTGCTGCATTAGTAGGACAAGTGAGTGATAGCTCTTCTGTTACAGGAAGAAAAGTAAGAAATGAGTGTGAGGGGGAAAAGAGAGAGGTGAAATATAGCCAGAGATACTAGTTTGATTCTCCCACTTAACAAGAGAGTTACTCAAGGAAGGGGAATGATGTTGCACTCCACAGGCATTGAAGGGCATGGCAGCTGATAAATAAGAAGAAACAGCAGTTATTGGCTGACATGTCTAGATAAATTGTAATTTTAATGTATTTAATGTATTGGTGAGGGATAGGGGCACTCAGCATCCTTCAGAGGATGCTTGGAACCCAAGACAACATACGGGCTTGACCCAAAAATCTGCTGAATGGAAAAAGATACTTATGACTTCAGAGGGTGCCAAAGTAAGTTGTGAAGAGTTTTCCTTCTGTTAACTCCAATGGCTCCTATCCTGCAATCCATTTGAGCACTATTGAAAACTGTGTGCTGGGACCAAAAGCATAGCCTGCCGGCCATGCCCCTCAGTGCTGACATGACTCCAAATTACACTGGTAATAAGGGAACAAATGAAAAGTGCCAGGGACATCACACTTCCAGCAAAATGTGCAGAAAGAAGAGACTTGCCTTTTTTAGCAAAGAGGACAGAATTTGAAGTGTAAAACTGGAAGAAATCATTTCAATCACATCAAACTTCTCAAGCTGCCAAATTCTGCAAAAAAAAAAAAAAAAAAAAAAAAAGTGCCACTTTTTTTTTTTTTTTCTTCTAAGACAAGCAAACTCTGCTTTTTTGTTCCCTAGAAAACTGCAAGAGCTCTATCTTAAAATGTAATCTTCCTCATTAAGGAAGATTATCACAAGCACCTATGTGACTGACGTTGAAGTAAGTTTCCAACATATTTCACCTTTCATTGACAGTTCAGAGGCCAGATAATATCTGAAGCAATTCATAAAGGCTCAGATAGACCTGTAGGAAGGAAGAACCAGTTTTGCAGAGCTTTTCATGGTGCCTGTCATAGACCGTTCCATGATGCTTGCTCCTCTGGAGGATTATTTTGCTACTCAGACTATGGAGGGCAACCTCGTAGTCAGTCTGGGCTCCACATCTGTATTAGTGACACCCTCAGGAAACTTTACAAAGCTACAAAGGTCTGAAGTCCCCAGGTACCTGGACTGGGGTGAGTGTAGCTTTCTCAACACTTGTCTCGGATTCAGAATGGTATATGGATACTAGAGGCTAAACTGCAGAGACTCAGGACCAAAATTGAAAGCTGAGGCACAAAGTGCTTTGGAAATGTTGGCCTGGCTCAGCCTTCCAGGCGCTGGCTGTGCCTCTGCTTTCCTAGCAAAGTCCAGAGCGTGGCCAGCCACACCGTGTGCTCCCTGGTCCACCTGGTCCTGTCCACGGGCAGCCTCGAGGTGGCCTGACAGGAGGTGAATCCACCCTGTGTTGTTGTTGTTCTGCTCTATCCCTGCTTGTCCTCAGGAGCCAGGGCAGCAGGGTACCCCAGAAGACAAACTCTGAATGTGCAGGTTCACAGCCTGCCCGGGGCAATGTTTGAGCAGTCCTCAACCACGCTACGTCAACAGGGCTCCAGTGGCTCCCTCGTGTCACCAATAATAGTCAAGCTGCCCTAGGGCCTAGCACTTCAGCAGGAAAATATTCTTTAATAATAGCTCTGCCTTGTCTTGTAAAATGTGGATTCTCCGCAGCTCTATCCTCATCTTACCTTCGGGAGGTTACTGTTGTTCAACACGGCGCTCGCATGCGTAGAGCATGAAACATCTCAAAATTGCTTTCTAAGTCGAGGCCTAGACCACAACCAGCATCTGCTGGGGCAGTCTTTACCCCTTTCACCTGTAATTTTGTGGATGTTGAGGGGAACTGCATTAGGTAACCTGTCGGGGCTACAATACAGATGAACACAGACAAGTGCAAGAGACGAATGTGAAGGAAAAACGAGGTGATTTGGCTAGAGATTACATTTGAGATAGAATGGGAGAGAAGGATTAAGAAGCATCTCCCACCAATCTAAGCATTTTATGTAATGAGAGCTTTTGGTTGTTTGTTTGTTTTTTTTTAAGACTGTGTTGATCATGGCCTCAGTTCTTCCACAGTCCTTCTCCACAAACTGAAGCTAATACCTCTCTTCTGATAATATATTTCAATACTGCAAGTAAAGATTTTCCTTGTTTTCTGGCTTTGATGTACATAACATGTATTTTTAAGAGAGGGAAGGCCCAAAAGTATCTTCCAGAAGCCCTAAATGAAATAGTATACTCTAGTCACCGCAGAAGTGGAGAACATCATGTTGGTAGTAGAACGGAGTTCACTGGGAAGTGCAGGCAAGGGTTGAAAAAGCTTCCAGGAAGCTCCATCCCTACAGGAATTTCCATCTCCATATGGGGAAGAACTTCTTCAGTGGGAGGGTGACAAAGCACTGGAACAGGCTGTCCAGAGAGGTTGTAGAGTCTCCTTCTCTGGAGATCTTTAAAACCTACCTGGATGTGACCTTGTGCCACATACCCTGCTTGAACAGGGGGGTTGGACTAGATGATCTCTAGAGGTCCCTTCCAACCTCAGCCAATCTGTGATTCCTACCCTCTTCCTCATGACCAGCTTGTCCTCTGCAAAGCCTTGAACTCAGCAAGGTAGAATCGTCTTGATTCAAAATCTGTCACTGCCTTGTCTCTAAAGCATGATCTAATGTCAAAATAACGAAGGAGTTAATTCCACGCTATAAAAATGTTATTTGGAAACTGCTGCTTTTAAATAATTGCCATCGTTTGATAATAATGGATCTATTTTACCAACTGAGAACACACTTTTACACTTAAAACAAAACTGAGAACAAAGAGTCCCTGTTTGAAACGTAACCACTTTAAACCCAGCTGCAGATGCCTGCACAATGAGCGCTCCTGAAAGGAAAGCACTAAAACTGTAGAAATAAAATGGCATTTGAACTATTACGTACAATGAAAATTCCTGGCTAAACACGTATTCTCATTCCATTTCATAGCAGAGCATATATGTCCCTGGGGCAAAAGTCACAGTTGGTAACAAAAGCAGTGTAATGAACTGCTGAAAAAGGACTGCCTGTATCCCCTAGTCCTCTGCTGGAAAAATATGGAGCTCTTGATGATAGAAATGATCAGAAAGTGCTTTTTAAAATGCTTTAAAAAATAATAAAGCCAAGGAGGGACTCCAGACTTTGCTGCTTTCCTCAGAGATCAGAACACATCAGTTTATTTATCTAAAAAAAAAAAAAAAAAAAAAAAACAGAATAGGAAACTTTCTGACCAGCTGCAAAGCAAGGCAGGAATTCTTATGCATTTTATTTCTCCTTGTCTCTTTCCTTTCCTTAACAAATTTGTTTTGGCTAAAAACGTTATGGAAAACAAAATGGAAAAAAAAAATCATGAGAAAAATCTCAGCTAACAGTATATAAAATACTCATCTTATATAATGGCAGTTAGTCCATCTCATCTGAGGAGGTAGGATGGGATGCACTAACTTTGGGGGCTCTATTCTCTGCCTGTATCATTAGTGTCAGTTGTAGAAACAGCTCTGAATGGGAGCGGCAGAAGCATGATTGAAAACTTTGTTGTGCTGGAACTCACACGTTTGGCCGTCTCCTACAGTGTTACTGGAATGCTTAGGATAATGTGAAGGGAAAGGAAGAGCAATTGTAATAGAATTTCTTTATTCGGGTGCCAAGTGCTCTCAAGGATAAACCAGGTCTCTGTGGATGCAAGTAACAAAGATCTCTAGAATCCAAAAAGAAAAATATTCTCCGTGAAACGACAGTTAGCATCTACTCTTCTGGTGCATTACCAGGGCTTAAGTAAAGCTGAAATTTGATACAGTCCCATTATAGAATTAAAGAAAATTGCTTTCTAATAATCTGGTGCAAGCCACTGTTATAGTTTGGATTACACATTAAATAGCTTTTGATTTCTGATTTGTTCCAAAGTGCTAAGATGGTGCTGGAGGCAATTAACTGCATTTGGAAGTAAGGGAATGATTGATTATTCTGCTTCTTCTCAGCTGCTTTGTGGGTTTAACTTTTATCTACAGTTTAAAATCAAAGAGTTCTTTAAAATATATGTATAAATATAGTTTACAATCTGTTGGCAAAAGGCCTTCCTTCTGAATAGATCCAGTGCTCTTCGTTAGCTAATGTAAAAATGACAATTATATTTGCATGGTGATAATACTTTTCCTGGTCATTTCTTCCTTGGGGTGGGAGGAGAGGGGGAAAAAGCTTCATGATGGACTTTCTGTTTCCACCAAGATCCATTTTTCATTTAAAAAAAAGGTCTTTTTCCAAGTTTCAATAAACAGTTTTAGACTAGTTTATGTTTGGATCTTAGCCCCTACTTTTGCAATATAGGCCCTAATTTTATGATTGAAAGTCCACGGGATTCTTGCTAACCCTCACTGCAAACATTTCCACACTTGCCAGCTCTTTCATGGATTTCAGGTTGCCCAGGAAAAGAAGGGAGAGGCTGCCAGAAATATTCTATGTATCTGATAGCATAACTAGCTTTCCCTGGAGGTGAACATTTAGGAGAATAGCAACCTCTCAGACTTGAAAACTTATAAGCAGGAACTTCTGTTTAAATTGATCTGGATTTTCTAATTCATCAGCGTTCAGGTATGCAGCTATTAATTCTTATGTTTCATCTCTCAGCTTAGCATATAATGAAGATGCAGCTAGAAATTATCCAAAAGGAGGGTAAGACACACAGAGAGGCAAGAGGAACAGGGAGGAGGTTCAGGGATTTTAGGGCCAGGACAGAATTCTCCGTCTTACTCTGTAGTCGATGTGCATGTTTGTGATGCATGGATGGGAAAGACCCGCAGAGAAAATACAGCTCACAAATCATATCTTTCAGCTTGCTGTAGAGTTTGGTAAAGTCCACCCGTGTCTCCCACACTTGTATTCCATTAATCATCTTTGCTTGCGAAAACAAGGGTAAAATTGTAGCCCCAATGTAGATGAAGATCACGCCGCTTCGTCTCGCAGCTGTATCTCTCTGAAGGCAGCTTACCTCGGCCCTCCTTCTCATAAAAAATGCATTAAGGACCACTGTTTCCTTCATGGTATGTATCAACCCAGAAATATTGCATCATATATAGATTACAGACCACAGCCTTGCAATGGAAAGATTCTCCTTAGGGGTCCCTCTGTCCTTTGCCTCCAGTACAGTCTCATTAAGTGTTAAAGGACATAGGTTTTAGATTTAAAGATCTTTATACAAGAAATATTTGGCCAGGCATATAATGACTGGGATATTTCCCCCTTTGCTCTTTGACCTGCTGTGCAAAGCGCTCATGAAGTCCAAGTCCAACACATCTTTTATCACAGTTCTATAATTATCCTTTTTTTAAGGAGACATCTATCACTATGGCTCTACTCCCCTTCTGAATGCAACAAATAACAGATACGGTGCTGGATCTGAGAATCCTAATTTTATACTGATGTACTTTTGCTGGTGCTGAGATTCTATTCCTGCTTGTAAAACTGCCAGTGAGATCAGACTCATACCCAAAAGGTTGACTCAAATCTGCAAGACAAATTTAAGAAAAGGCAGAGAATAAAGTGAATATTCACTAGCATATGCTAGTGCAGCTGAGTGCTGCTGAAATCTCGCTGCACTCTTTTCTTTTGTAGCATATGTGCTATAACTGAAAGGCACAATAGTGTGAATTAAAAATTAGTCATCTGTTTTCCTCCAGCACCTTCATGAAAACTGAGATTTCCAAATACAATCTAAGGCTAATTCCACCACTGAGCCCAATGGAGCATATGTGTAGATGTGTAATACTATAGCTCTGTTCATCACAATAAAGCTACTTCCAGGGCAGAGCTCCAGGGCCAGTGCTAACCATGAAAATGGTTTTCCTGTATTAACGTTGTGCATTTGGTTTGCTTTATCAAACTGCTTTATCCAACCCATATTCACAACCAGTCCGGTCCTAAACAGCGGAACCAGGGTGCTCTAGGTACAAAAGCCAAAAGACTCAGCTGCTATGAAGATGATTAAAGTAAATCCCGAAAGAAATTGAGCACTGGGGTGTTTCTCATCTAGCAAATCTGAGGTGTACCCAGGCCTTGCTAAGAGCAGTGTGACTCTTGTTGTGATTTCCTGTCTTACTGTGTGTCCTTTTCCTTACTCCTATCTGCACTGTAATAGCATTTATAGTTATATGAGATTATGGTCAAGTCTTTCCAAGTTGAGCAGACAAACATGAAAGCCCTGGAAGTATAAACAGGGAGCATGAGAATGTAGTGCTTTCTAGTGGAGCTGTGGCTGCTTTTTCAGTCTTCCTACATAACACCTTTAAGACAGAAGGCTGTAATAATCCAGTCAAATCATAGATGTTTTTCCTCCTTTAAACACATACAAATTTGACATCTTCAGCATGAACAGAGAAACATATTTGCTATTAACATTCCTTCTTCGTTCTGTTTTATTGATTTGATGGCAGAGCATTACCTGTAATTATTTGTGATTTTGCTGCTTTAAAAAAAATCTGAAGTCATGGAATGGGCTGCAAATTAGGCGTTTGATGGAGTGGAACTGCAGTATCCAAGTTACACGGGGGATTTGACTTGCATATTTACAGTATAGCCGTGAGAAAATTTGTAGGAGTTGGGAAGACGCAACATTTGCTATAAAGGAGGAATTGCAATATGCAGGACTGGTTGAGAAACCAGAAAAAACATTGCACAGTGCATTGGTAAAATGTAGTCCCAAAACTGAAAAGCTGAAAAAGGGGACAGAAATTTTCACAAAAATGTTTGCAAAAACATTTGGAGGAAAATAAGTAGGACGTGTCAGCTGATAACTTTAAAGGAAGATAATTTTCTTCCCCAAATAAATATTTATTAGCTTAAATGGAGATCTTATTTTGATTCAAAGTACACCCAGATACTACTGTAAACTCGTCAAGACTTCTTAGTCATTTTTTAGGGAGAACCAGGAGGTTTTCCACACCTCATTACTGTTAGGCATTGCTACACCAAATCTTAGTCTGCACAAGTAAAATTCATTAAAAAAATCATTTTCAAAAGAAAAATTCGTAAATCAGATTACCCACAAACAACAAAGACGCAACATACATGAGTATATCAAAGTATATACAAGTCAGAACGTAAAACACCTCTTACAAAGATGCTAAAATGCATTTTATAATGTTTCCATAAGACCAGCCAGGACGATACAGATCTCCAAAGACTGAAGGAGTGAATCTGATCTGCAGCATGACTGGGAGGAGTGTGGTCCTCCCTTGAGCACAGCCTTATTTCTCATTCACTGATAAATCAGGACAAAAAACATGCAATTTGATGCTCTTGATATTCTTCTTTTCTCTTTTCAATTACGATAAACCTAGCAAATATTTTTTTAGTTTTTAGAATTGTTTTAATAATGCAAAAGAAAGGTTAGAGTTGATACTTCCAAGAGTCATATTAAAACATTTTTTAAAAGTGGAATTTATTATGTATCATTGGCAACATGGCAGAATTTTAAGGCAGTGTGTACTTGGCTATTGTAATAGCAGGTAGCAACCCTTCTCCTGTATGTTCCTCTACTTGCAAAAGTTTTCAGTAACAAAGGGAAAAAATATGTTAAGCCATTGCTATATTTTCTGCACAGCAAAATCAATATTTCTTGCCAAAAGCTCAGAGCACTGTTTTCTTAGATCACCTGTATTTCAATAGGTGGCCAGGAGTTAATCATTAGTATAAAGATTTTGATTCTGAGTTTCCTACGAGGCTTAGTCTTATATATACAATTCTGTTTGTCTATTTTAACTACCAACAATCACAATTTTGACTGAATTAGCGCTGTGTTGTGTCTTTTGGTACGGAGCAACTGATCCTTCATGAATGCTTCAAGGAAAGATCTTGCAGTTTGTTAGATCATGTAGCAGTTGTTCCTCCATTCATTTTAACCATCAGTTTCGATGGAAATATGCTGCAAATCCAGGGATGAAACATGATGGGGATATGATTTGTTTGGCAGGTGGACAAATTGCAGACTACCCCAGTATAAGCATCCCTGTGCTGTCCCGTTCTAGGGGTTGGTCTTGAGGTACCGGCATCTCTGGGGTGACAGAAGTGAGTTCTGCCTTTACCCTTGCTGAGATCTTTGCTCCTCTTTAATTCAGAAGAAAAGATCTAGCATAACAGCAAAAAATAAGTTTGCAAAGCAAGAAGATGGAAGTGATCTCAGAGTTACAGATGTTGAACTGTGCACTGTTTCTGCACAGAAATGTGTTTCAAAGCTGAATTTAGCAGTGTTTTTTTTTTCTTTTTTTCTTTTTTTCTTTCCTCCAAAGTGAAGAAAAATACAAAGATAAAAGCTTGGAAACTGTGAAATACATTGAAGGCAGAAAACTAATTCCAGAGCCAGCATCTGGGCAGAAATGAGTTGTGTGATGATTCTGAATGAGGAAGGAGATAACTAGTGTTTCTTATATAGCTATGGTTTTCTCTGCTTTCCTAGCTTCTAGAGCATGTATATAAGAGCTCTTACTCTGGAAAAATGAAGATAAATGAACTTTCTGTGTGTAATTTGAGGGGAGCAGGAGGTGACCTTTGTCAGCTCATGGTGGTAGACAGACATGATACGGGTTTTCAGGTTTCTTATATGTTCTTTGGTGATAGCAGCTGGAAAATACAAGGTTATCTAGGACTGTATCCTACCATGAGGAAGGATCAGCTAGAGCCAAACCACTCTGAACAGTTCTTAAATTTCTCTGATGACCAAAATTCCTGAGCCCTCCTCTCCCAGAGTTGTCCCTGCTCACATGAGCAGTAACATCGTGTGATGGGCAAAGCCCTGCTGAGAGGCTCTGGATTCCTCAACCAGATCTTTAAATCCGAGATCTTTGCCTAGTGCAAATGAGCATCGTATGAGTATCATCTATTTGCTTCTAGGTTGCTCCTATTGCAGCTCATAATATGACCGGTGTAAAGTTAATTTCTTTTAAAGGACAAAAAGACTTCTGTCTATCTAGGTCTTTTTTGTTTGTTTTTTTTGTTGTTGTTTTTTCCAGGTAACTTAAAGTTGGTGTATATATTAGTGTGTACATAGAGCATGCATGCATGGCATATTGCAGCATATCAGACAAAGACAAAGATGTGTGGTTTTTCTTTATCCTTTCTTTGACTATTCTAATATTAATGACAAATATAAGAGCTCTGAGGGAAATGATTGTGTTCACTCTGGCATATTTTAAATTGCAAAAGCGCCTGGCAATGCTTCTCTTATTTAGTGCTTTTAAAGAATAAAGACTCTAAACAGTGAAGTCGTGAGCAGCAGCCATAGAGAACATCAATTGACATAAAATAACAGGGGCTGGCAAATACAATCCTCTTCCTCCTGCAGCCTTCCCTTGCAATGAATTAAAACCCGTACAAAGGAACGATGTCTAAATCTGTCAGTGTTAGTCCAGCATCATTCAGTTCCTAAATATATCCTCCTTCAAGTAGTCCCTCCAAGATAAGATATTTAAAGTACTTTTGAAGAAATATTTTTTAAAATACTTACAAGCACTTTTGAAAAGGTGGGAATCTTCATTTTCCCTGCACATCTGTGGAATTAAACAAGGGATGAATTTGGCCTGGCAAACTCTTCAGACCAAAAGTAACCGTGCTTGCTTGAGGCAGTAAATGACCTTTTGGAGGATATAAGTTTTCCTCTTGCACTTGGGGCAACACTTTGGATCATTTGAGTCCCTTGTGACTAGGTTTTGAAAATTAGCTCCTAGTGCTGAAGTATATTCCTATGAAAATTGGATACAATGGAGAAATATATTTCTATACAGCAAAAAGAGTAAGCTCTTACCTTGAGTGCTTTTATGAACCAGTAACATTAACTATATTACAAAGATATATAAACTATATGGCTTTACATTCAGCTATGTAAGTGACTTGCTGCTGTCCAGATAGTGACAATTGACTAAAAACCCACCTAATGAAAATATTTTAGTGCCAGTGAGGTATTATATAAAGCTTCATTTGCCAACAGCTCCTCAGACCATATGTCAAATTTCACTCCAGTCATTAGTGCCTTTGTAGAGTGGTCTGCAGTAATGATCAGTATTTCATTAGGGCAGGGGGACTCCCTACCTCTGTGCATTTTTTTTCTGCATATTATTGCTTTTAATATATATACACACACACACACACACACATATATATATATGCATCTGTTTGTCTAGGGAGAGCTGATGGCTGGTTAGAGGTGACTGCTTACTAATTTTCTAATAATGCATACAGTCAGAGGGGAAAGGTTGGCAAACTTAGATGGAAGATTAAACGAGTAAGACTCCCAAAGGTTCCTTTAGCTAGAGAAATTGATTTATAGCATACAGAAAAAGCTTTCTTTGGGAAAATTGAGTGAGCAGGTGGCTGCAATTTATATAAATTAAACCTTGGGCTTGTTCCTCTAGCTTGAGGTTTTTTTCTGTTTTTTAACAAAGTTCCTGGCGCATAAACAGTGTTTGGGTCTGTTTTTTTATGTATTGTTGGTTTTTTACAGTTGGTTTTAATCATTGAACCTTTTGGAATCAATGGCAGAATTAATTTAATAACAGGTTCATTCTTTGCTCCACAATCAGTGGAGCACAGTGGAAAAGGAGAGCTGTGGCCAGGGAAAAAAATCAGTTTTGCATTCTTGTCTCGCGTCACTTTCCTCAAACAGTCTCTGATCTATCATTACAATCAAAATTCTTTATCCTGAAAATTGCCACATGAAATTTTAAAGCTTAAAATAGAGCTTCTGCCAGGCAGAGATTAGATTATGCAAAGCGTTAATGCAGCATTAACTGGAGTCCCAATTAAATAATTATAAATAGTTACAAGTCTAGCCTTTTTATTTCCAGAGCATCGTGGTTTAGAAGTTTTACACTTCCCTTCTGTCCTTTTCTGCCAGTGTCCATGCCAGTTAAGGACGACTGACACCTCTGCAATCTGTGTCCTTTCTTGATGGTTTGTATTTAATTTAGTGGCTGTAAAAACTGCATGCTGACACTGTATGTAAAACATCCAAGTACAGTGGAAATCATGTACACAGAACAGCCCATACACGTGTATAAAGTCAAGACTAGAGCCCTGCCTGTTCAGTAGCTCAAAATACTCTAAAAAATGATGCATTCAGAGTTCTGAACCCTTCTTACAAACTCACTGGACTAGTTGGTGTCATGTGTGCACAAATACGTCTATGTAGTTTATGCATTGCAGGACCACTCAGGAGAAGGTTTGCTCATTAAAACTACTTCCTTACGAAATATTCAGGACCTCATAGGAAACAGAACTGTGTTAAACAGTCTTAGCAATGGGAACTGAGTGGGGACTACTATTTTTTTTAATCTTTTTGCTATCTTTTAATCTTTGATTTCCAATGGACCCTTAGAACTCTATTCTCCCTCCTCCTCGCTCCATGCTACGCCAATGGAGTGCATCTCCCTGGAGCCCAGGACATCTTGTTTTCTTGCCTTTTCTATGCACTGAAAACACATTTCCTGGCCTCTTGGGAGTAATAGTTGTTACAGTTCACTATTAAAATGCAGTTTGGAGAGGATTTGTAAGTCAAGTACTCATGTGTGACCTTTTCCTGCTTGTTTCCTTTTGCAATCCATGCAGTAAAACAATAATAAAAAAAAGTAAGATCATTTCATTATTCATTAAAGAGGCATTGAACTAAGAATCTAATCAGGAAAAAGTATTAAATGTCAGATGCAAGAATTTATGACATTTGTACAGGTTAGAAAACTAGTTCAACTGAATGGATCATTTCATTTCAGAACTTGATGCAAATGCGAAGTCCCTCAAATGTCTGTTTTATCTTCTTACTCAGGAGAACTACATTTAAACAACAGTTTTATAGACAATTGCAGGGTGATGATTTAAAAATATTTTTGCTTTTGTTTCCAAAACTTGTATCCAGGCCATGTGAGCCTGAATGGCGTGTACCCACTCAGCTCCCTGAAGACACAAATCCAGTGACACAGATTACTGGAATGCATTAGTTGGCTGCTTACATTTTCCAGTGGGGGAAGATACTAGTTCAACTGATAAACTTGTCATAACCCCTTGCATTCCATCTGAATTTGTAGTCTGCTGTTCTACAGTGCTTTCTGCAGCACCAGAAGAATTATAAATAAATAAAACAGGCTCTAATCTACTCTTTCTGTCCTCTCCACCCATGTGAAGCTTTGCTCCAATAATTCTATTGCTGTAGCAGGATGAGTTATCCCTGATTCTTCCCTTGTCATGAGAGGTAAGATGCTAATTACTTACCTAAGCTGTCCGACGTGTCATAATAATTTACTTAGCAATTGATTATATTTCATCCTCTCTACCTACCGTCTTCATAAAGTAAGGATTTTAAGCAATATATAAAGGTATAGTTAATCATGAGAGTGATTATCACACTGCTGAGCACAGCGGAGACAAAAGGGAAGCCATCTGATATCAGAGCGAGGGTGGGACACACTTGAAAATGGAATTTGCACTTAGCTTTAAAAAAAATGGAACTAATTCCAGACTGGCTGATCAAAGCAGTGGGATAAAGAGCATCTCAACTCTATTAAGGCAATCATTCAAGCTGCTGAAACATTAGCTTGCTGGTAAGACCTTTGCTTCAGGGCTAGGAGGAAAAGTGCTTGCAAAATGGTCCTTGTGCTGGAGGCACAGGTAGCAAAGAGCTGGTTTGTGTAAGAAAACCGCCCTTATTTCTTGTGTTTTATGTAAATTGGACCTTAAGAGATCCCAAGGGCTTTTGTCAATGGAGTGTCTTCAATAATGTAATCAGAGCACAGAGAAACAGGTTTTAGGAGGGATTTCTTGAGGGTTTTGGTCAGGTAGCACAGTCCTCAGGAACCAGGGCATCGGTGAGGTCTTCTCTGTGAACTCAGTGGGCTTTGAGTGAAGATGGGTGAGAGGACCGGCGTGTGGGGCAGGTTTCCAAGGCAGTGAGCCATCTACACGGCCATTCCCAGCCAAAAACCACTCTGCTACATTATTCCACATACATAACATATAAAGCCCCCCTCCTTCTATTTTACTTGCTTTTACATTTAAACTCAAACCATGAAAAAAGCTGGGAGGAAAATCAAATGATACTTCTAAACTCATACCAGAGGTCCGAGTCTGCCTTTGCTTCTGGCTCTGAAGTGAGTATAAAGGACAATATAGTGAATATTAAGGGAATATCTCACAGCATGGATGTTTCTAAATATCGTATGACAACCTGTTGCACACCCAAAGAATGTGGATGAGTGAAATAACTGTGGAAACCTGATTGTGCAAGTTGGTTACAGCAGTAAAATAAGGGCTGAAACACTGGATTTAATAAGAGATCCTGCTTGGGGAGGAAGGGGAGAAAAAACAGGATTAGTAGTGTTATGACTTGGGGCTCTATGGGTACTTCTTTGTTCAACAAAATCATCTGTTTCTTTAATTTTCCGTCCGTATATTCGTTTAGTGCCTTACCAGAGATTGTCAAGCTGAAACTATGACAGCAGAACAATGTAGAGCACCTGTTGTGTTCCCTTTTAGTGCCTCTGGAGCAGCTGAAGGGAGGAAAGGAAAGGGGAAAAAAGAAAGAAAGAAAAAGACTAATTGCTTTTATGGAAAGCTGCAAAGTATATTTTGACTTTCTGCATAAATGCATTTAAAATGGAAAACAGACAGTGTTTAGAATCGCAAAATTGAGCAAATTAAGGAAAAAAGAAAGGACAGTGAGAAAAAGAAAGGAGGAGATGCAAATTTCCAGTTGTTGAGAAGCAGTGCTGTATTTGCTAATGAATGAAAAAAATGTTTTTAAGTACCAGTTTTGTCAGGATTTTGACTTTTTATTTTTCAAGTGGAAAAACTTTATCAGAGCTGCTTCTTAAGAACTTCTCTGCTTTTTTCAAATCTGTTCTCCTGGGGGAGCTGGTGACCCTTCTCCCTCCTCCTCAAAACTGGATCTCCAAAGGCAACATCTCTGCCCGTGACACGGAGCAGTCATGATGAGACATTACTTGTCCTTTCTGCAAACCAGTGCTTGCTTGTTAACCAGTTAACCTACAACTAGTATTTATTTTTGATGGCAGCATTATATTAGAGATAAGGCTCTAGCAGGAGACTTGAGACCTGGGTTATATTTTAGACTCTAGTACTAAGCCCCTGCATGACACGGGCCTTGTCACTTCCCTTTGCTGCCCTTTTTGCCATATCCGTCTTTGCCAACAGAGAAATAAATTGGGCAGAGGTGGTGGGGGATTAGGATTGCTTAGGGTTGTTAGCACTGCTGTAACACTGACTAAACGTGTGTTGATATAGAGTACAGCAGATGGATATGTAGGAGAAATAGGATGCTGGGTGGCCTTCGGAAGGGTGGAACAACTGCAGTGAAAGACATCGGAATGGCTGTAGATTTTATCATTAAATGAACCCAGCATTACCTTGCAGTTGCATTTTTCACTATTTTCACTATTATTTATTTTCACTATTTTTCACTATTATTTATTTCACTAAAATTTAGATCCTACATCATACGCCCCACCACTGCCTTGGGAGGGACAAGACAAATTCGTAATGTGCTTTCTGTAGTAAAAATTAAGATATAGTAAAAAATGTGTTGGAGGACTGTGAACTGATTGACATCTGTGATACTGTTTCTGGTTGACCTTATTTTTATTTTTATTTTTTTAAAATCCTCAATTCTGAGATTTGTGCCTAAACATCTCAAGTTTAAAGATCAGCATTAGATTGTCATAGTCTTTATTTAGTACAGTGTTGTGCTATTTGTTTAAAGCTGACGCTTCCTGACATTATTAGGTTACATCTTAGGGAAATATTGTGAGTTGTGTTTGAAGATACATCTTAGATTTACTGCAGCTGCTGTAAATATCAGCTAAGCAACCTTCATAAATTATGCTAAAGGCATTTCTGAGTTATATAAGAATCATACTTGTATGTAAATTAATTTCTGTCTTTAGGTATTTGTAGATTATTATAAAGCAAATGAACGTATGCAGTAAAATTTTATATTTAAGGTTTGTTCTAGATTGCAGTATTATGAATATATATGTCATAGTATGTGTAGCATGTGTGCAAAATTGACCTTGCCGTTACTATAGTTACTATTCTTAGAGTTTTTCCTACAGCCTGTCACAATTTGCAAACCAAAGCGTTCCCACATCTCTGCCGATCCAAAGGAAACGAGGAAGTTTCCTGGCTCAGGTATTGGATGGGTGAGGACAGAGGTTCCCTTGCCCTCATTTTTGAACTAGACTGGCCTGACTTTAGCAAACAGCCCTTATACGATGAAACCCCATGGAGTTAACCAACTTATTTACACAGTTGTCACCTAGAGCCCAGGCTTGAGCCCAGGGCTCAGTGTCCTCCCCAGGGACAATCCTTAGCTCCAGCATTTGGGTGAAGGGCTGTTTGTGTGGCCAACTCTAAATTTTGCTGCGCTCCTTTGCAGCACCCACATGTGCACCCACACAGCCGTGCTCTCCCCTTTCCCTTGCACCGATTTTACTCTTGATCTTTCACTCAGTGAGTCATTTCTGATGAAGGGAAATGACAGGAAAGAAGGAGCCTGCAGCCAACTGATCAGCGGGCAAGCTGAGTCTTCAAAATAAAACCCCTTATTCTCTACCCAGAGAAATACACCAGTTTTATAGAGCTGCTCCAGTGCTTGCAGTGGCAGGATCACTTCTGCACAGGTCTGGGAATGATTTCTAGTGGGAGAAATCCTCCAAATCTGCATGTCACACAGGATACAAAGCAAGTGCAGGCACCAAGCAACTAAACTGAATATATTTTGGACCAGCTGGACATGTACATAAGACATTGCATGTGTAGTCTTATGTGATGTGAGGAAACCATTTACAAGGCCAAAAACACCTGGTAGTTGCAGATGTTTCTGGAACTCTGTGGTAGTGTAAGTCTAGGTGTAATAAACCCTGCCTGGCCCTCAATTATTAGAAAGAGCAGAGTGTAAAATGAGTGAGAGATTGGAGCAGTAATAGACTCTCCAGCAATATAGTGATGATGGCAGCTCAAACTGCTGGCTGGATGGCCAGAAGAATTAAATATACTATAAATCACTTGGCTGCAGGAGTTAGCTCGCTTGCATGCATAGAAAAGTGGAGTCAGCTATAGCAAACGTATAGGGAATGCATAACCCATCTTTCAAAAATTCTTGAGCGTTGGACACATCCTATACTCAGTGTACGTCCCATTGATTCCACTGGTAGGGGGGAATTCTGCATATGGGGCAGTTTCTCCTCTGTTTGTCCCCATACGGTAGTACAACAGAGCAATGTGGATCCTCGGGTTGCCATCCCTTTGTGCAATAAAACAATATTATTGTTCTATAAGTAGATGTCTGTGGACTCTGCCAAAGCCAATCTTTGCTAAGGGTCAATTGAGATGTACAGAGATGACGTAGTTCATAGCTGCCTTTGTGTTGAGAGCATCCCACCAAATCCAACCCAGTAAAGGATGAGAAATCAGTAATTAAGCACAGAGACACCAAATGAAAACTTCAGACTGCCCATTGAAACTCTTCTCCACAGTGACATCCTGCTCCTGCAGCCAACGCTGAGCACATGGTGTGCAGACGTGTCTGATCACGTAAGATCTTGTAGCCTAAGGTGGCAAGTGGCATGGAAAAAAGTGGAGGAGTTTCCCATTTTCCAAGTAAGGCAGTCGTCAATTATATTTATGAAGCCCTTTCACAAGGCCTTTCTATTAAGAATTTCTGTTCTATATTTTTTATCTGCCTTTCTATTAACTTCAACACTAGCCTTGGACTAAAGCCAGGTGTATTTGCAGTGACAGTGAATCTATTATTTTATCTTTCTGTCTGCAAAAACAAACTGTAGGAACAGGAGAATTCTTACAGTGCAAAATGTACCGAGCTATCACCTGCTGTTGAGGAAAAAAACCCTGTAATGTAGTTTTCCCATAATAAAAACAATAATAATTCTCAGTCCTAGCTTTATGATTACACGACACCGAGGCAAAGCTTTTCTTCTTCTTGTCTTGATTAGCATAATTCCCAGGCTGCAATGCAGAAAAACCTTTTGAGATATTAACTAGATTATAAAAATGTCATGTCAGATTTGAAAACTGTCACTAACATGAGAGTTTTAATTATGAATAAATTAAAAAAAAAAGAGGAGAGAGAGAGAGAGAAAAACTACTTTTGTGGTAGCAATAAGATTTTGCATTATGCACAAACAGTAAAGCCTAGAAGCATTCAAAGGCTGAAAAGCAGACGTGAGATAAGAGAATGGATTATTCTGGAAAATAGGGGAAAGTAAAACTGATAAAACATGACTATTCAAATGATATCTTTACAGCAGTCATTACAAGAGCATTAATGTTGCGGGAACACAGGGAGAAGCAAGGCTCTAAAGCATTCAAAGCGGTACACCAGAGGTTTATTTCAAGAGATTATTTCTACTGCTTACAGCAATATATTCCCAGCCAGAGCCAAAGGTGTGAAGGGAATGCATGGGAGCCACCAAGCGCCTTGCTCCAATCTACCCCTAACTGTTCTGTGCCTTCATTTATCCAAAAGTAAAATGCAGCTTAATGCTTGACAGGCTCGGTGAGACCTTGCAGAAATACAAGGTATGTGTATAAAGAAAATATATTGCAACCCAGGTAGCAGAGGTAACTGCTGATGCATCTGCACTGCCCCTGCTTTTTGCTGGGTGCAAACTGTCTCCCGTGATGCTGCTCCCATTTCCTTGCTGCGTGGACAAACCCTTGGTGAACGTGCACAGAGCCTTTGCACTGCTTAAATCTAAGCAATGCCTTGATAACCAGGGGAGAATTTCGCTGCATCTAAATTAGAGAATAATCTGTATGCTCTGCGGATCCATAAAAGTTTTGCAATTGTTGTGATATCCTAAAGATGATTAATAATTCAGAGCACCTAAATAAAATCATTATTGCCATTTATTTTCCTGCCAAGGATTTTTTCAACCAGGAGAGTAAAGCATTAGCACCCCCACACTTATCTAGGAGCTGGAGTAGCTGCTAAAATGGTATTTCATGTTTAAACAGACTTAAATTTACCAGATCTAATGGATAACAATATTTCAAAAAGAGACTCAATCTATTTCATTACATTTTATATTACTTAGTTTAATAAATCATCCTCTACTAGAAGCCCACTCTAAGATGAATTTAACAGACTTTATAAATAATGGGTCAATATCAACTTTGTCATAAATTCATTTTTTCTTTGGATTCAGGCCCGGTGGGTACTTTTGTATTGCTTTCATGCGAAAGAACCATAATTCATAATTAACTTTGACTAAAAAATGTGACAATGCCTTTTCTTTTGTCAAGTGTGGGATTTTCCTCTTTAATTTTTCAGTGCCAAAAAATTAATTCTCCTTTAATTATAGGTTTATATAATGCTAATTTCAATTTACTTCTCTGCATGGCACAGGATAGTTTGAAATCCATCTAGAAACAAAAACAGGATTAAAAGCACACACTTGCAAAAACAATGCGTGAAGGAGTGAGTCTAATGGTTGTCAGCAGCTCAGGGAGCCGCAGGGAGAATTCACGTAATTTAATTCAGACAAAAGTGTTTCTTTCAGTTCCCTTATTACTTGAGCATTAGCTCTTGCAGATATTTACAGCAAACTCCAATGTTTCTGTGTTAGCAAGGAGTTGGAAGCTGGAGGGTTGTTGTACAGATAAGAACATTGAGTAGAACTTCTCAAAAGTGGGGGGCACTTTACAAAAAAGAAAAGGGAAACAACAAAATTAGAGGATCCTTGGAAAATACCGTGGTTGTGTAGTGCTGCTTTCCATGAGCTGGAGGTTGGTCTGTACTAGCTATGGGTGAGGGGTTGAAGAGAAGTTGCCCTGTTTTATAGAAGCCAACTCATTCATTTTGACCAATACCAAAACAAAGAAATTCAATGATAATCATGAAATTATGGTGTAAGGGTAAGGTGTCTCAGGGTTACAACTTGGATGGGAATGACACAAACTTCGCTGTAAATTGGTGTTCAGTTCAATGTGAAAATAATGTCAGCTCAACAAATTGAGTGGTCTTCAGTTCTGCTTTGTATAGGAGCGAGGAATGAGGGAGGAAAGGAAATGGGCAGGATGCAAGAACAACACAAGGAGACCTATTTTGGCCTCAAAACATGATTTAGCATCTGCTGAGTTTTGTGTTCCTTTCATTTCTGAAGTTAATAATTTACAGCCTTTTAATCTCGAAGTTAAGATAGTGGATCTTGTTGTTTATGAACAACTGTCTGTAATATGAGTGTCAGTAATGAGTTTTACTATTGAATCAAATCTCAGTCCCATCCTGAAATGCAAAATTGGACTCCTATCTTCATCTGAAATTAATATGAAATTATTTTTGGTCCATCTCCACTTGTAAATCAAAAGACCCTACAGTTTATGTGCTTCTGGCTAATATAGATGATTTTGAAGCAGTTTTTCCTCATAAATTCTTTTAATTGTGCTAGGTGCAGAAAATACGTTCTATACAAATTTACTACGTGTGCCTTCACTACGTCAGGAAAGGTTAAATGAAGGGAGCAAGCAGCATATAAAGAAAGCATTTATCGTAGGACAAGACAAAGTTTCAACAGCCCACAGAAATCTAGATGTCCTCTCCTAGGCTTGTCAAACAATTTGAGCGAAAGTTGAGCTCTTTGCTAATCAGTAATATTCAGTAACTTCTGAGAAAATGAGGCTCACATCTGAGCACCTGTAAATTGAGAGCAGAATCTGGACCAAGATGCAAAGTCAAGTCTTCCTCAAGTGAAAATAATGGGGATGGTTTTGCACGACAGACCACCCTGTCAAAATACTGCTGTTTTTACTAAATTCAAAAATAAAAAGAAACAAAAAAGTAGTAGAAATTCAGCAGATGCAAGAGAGCAAAGCTGGGAGCTGCACTGGCCCTGCTGCAGTTTGCCTCATTGTTTTGCTTTGCAGTCAAGGCCTGATGTCATGGAACCTGGAAGATCTCTATTCTGTTTTTCACTTTGTCCCAAACCCTGCACATGGCTCTAAGCAAACACATTATTTAGTTTATTTTGCCTTCTCCTGTCTACTCGTTGCCTTGATTCTTTAGTTTGGAGACTTCTGCTAGGAGAGTCTCTCCTACTATAACCTCATCTCGCGTGTTGTGTAATGAGTTTGTGACAGGAACTGAGTGTCTCAGTAGTACTATAGTACAAGAAATGTATGTGAGAGAATTTCACAGCGAAAGAAGAGATATATTTAGTTCTTTGAAAGAAACGTTTGGACCCTCAGGGAGAAAAACAAAATGCAAGTATCTCGCTTGATATTCCCCTGCTGACAGCCTGATGATTTTCATAAGCTCCAGATATGTTCCTTCCTTGCTTCTACCTTTATCTTCCTTCATGCCAAAGAAGTGACTAGACCTATAAGTGTTCAGGTGGTTTTTTATTGTATTCATGAAATTCTGTTTTATGTCTTTAGGAGGAGATGAGTGAAATCAGTGACAGGCTGAAATTCTGAGGAGCTCTTGTCTAATATCTGTTCTTTCCTTTGCCCCAAGTGAGTAGCCACAATGTAATGTGAGTAGCCACAATTCCTTCTTCTCACTTGTTCTGCTCTAACATCCAGCCCCTAAAAAGACTATTTGAAACCAGCCTACCTGTAACTTGATTTCTCATTTTCTTGGCCATGGAACAGTCTTTGATAATGAAGGATTTTCCTAATGTCTTTGATCACCTCATCAGATGATAACCACTAGCACCCATCAACACAGAGACCAGAGAAATCATAGTAAATCCTCTTGTTCCTCCCTCCCATTCTCTTTTGTGTCTAAACAAAATTGTATCTATTTTCCTTTCTGCAGGCTACCTATAGTGACAGCATGGTGAGTTTTTCTTGCCTTGTTATCCTGTCTGACCACAGATCACAACCAAGAAGAGATTTTCCGTGGAAGCCTTTTGGAGGGGGTGATGGATGAGTTGCAGAGGGGAGAATAAGGCAGCTTTAGAGGGGCTGGAACTGCTGTGTGCTCTCTTGGCTTGGTCACTGACATGTTTCGAGTCTTTTTCCCCTACCCAATCACTAATGCTGGTTGGAACGAACTCTCTTTTCTTTCCCATTAATCATATCTGGCACATCACTGGCATTGTTCTTTTTTTTTTTTCCTAGTGTTCAAGGTCAGCCTTATCCTGTGACAGAAAAGCATGCACTGTGTCTTTTCGTCGTAGGTTTGGAAACGTGTGGAAGATATATGGTTTCGAGTCCTTAATCTATTTTATGCAAGCAACATTGTGCCATTGCACCTTAGCATGCTGCCTGATAAATGCATCGCAGACATAACATCATCAGTCACTTTCTAGCTTTTTTTTCCCCAATTCCTCTTCTTTTCCAGTAGGTAAATGTGGAATGATTTGACTGAGGTCAAAGTAAACACTGTGAGTTAGCTCCTTGGCCCTTTATAAGAGCCCAATGAGTTCTGCAAGGGCTTTTGGATGCTCGTTGGTTCTTCAGCTTCAACTGGGTATAGAAATATCTATCACTTACATTTAGTGCTCCTTTGATCAGGGTTTATGTGTTTGTGTTCTAGTGGTTAGAGCTGAATTTAATCCCTGCTGAGAATTATCCTAAAAATGTGAGGCTTTAAATCCTTACTCCTATTGAGCCGCAAGTTAGGTAAAATGTTTTACTTTAGCCAAGTATCATTCCAGTCTTTGACACTACTTATTTCTCTCTGTATCAAATGTGATTAAAAAAGGGTATCTTTCTGGGCAAAGAAAAGTAAATACACAGGCAACTTTAAGAAGATGCAAAAACCTTATTTAGTAGGAAGTTAAGACTGGAGAACAAAAAGGAAATATACCCACAAGGTGCAGCTTGGCTTGTTCTCGATCCATACTTCTTTCCTGTTAGCAGTGGCAACAGAGGGAAATCTAACTCTCTTACTCATTTTCTAGGAAGTTTGGAAGTCAAAAGGGTCCCAGGGTCCAAGATTCAACTAGCAGTATCTAAAGATTAAACAAACATGTATTCGCTGGATAAATAAGCAAAAAAGATACTTTTTTGCTTGAAGTTTTGTTTAAAGTTCTACAATTGGATTAAAATTCACTCTAGTGCTCCAAATGATAGGCAGCTCGATGCCCTTTTGGAATGCCAGTTCTTTTCCAGCTTAATTGGCCAAATTTTGTGCTAGGCCCTTACAGCCAGATTTCTCATGGAGAGTTTTCTATACGAATGGGTAATTTTGAGGGTGTTTTTAGAAAAAGACATTTCCAAGTTCCCCAGGGATGTTCAAGGAGGCGCTTCTCCTTCCGAAAGCCTTTGAACAAAGCTTCAAAACTAAATTACTAAACCTTTTCAATTCCAGAAAAATGTTTGGTTCAGATTCTCGGACAAATCCTCTGAGGTCTCGTTTTATAGACACGTCACATTTGAAGTTCCCTTTGAATGTCATATTTAAACGAGAGCTTCATGTAGATTTGGGCCCGCTGCCATCCTTCCCGCAGAATTCACAATGATTTTGGACCAGGGAGGCCTAGTCAAAAGATACCAGACAGATTCGCTTTAATTTTAATAAGTGACAGAAAAGCTTTTTTGCTTATTGGAAAAGTCAGAGAAGGTTCTGCAGATAAAAACTGAAACTGTTCTGCATGGTAACACAAACAGTTGATTTTGCCAACATCTCAGCAGCTGTAATGGTGAGGAGTATTTTACTGAGAAGCTTCTTAGGGGAACTTCACTTTTTAACACTTTTATGACAAAAACTAAGGGGAAGGTTGGGAAAAGATGAGATAGGCCAACAAGAGTGCTGACCCTGTGCTAAGATAATTCTAGTGCAGTGAAGATTTAAATGCTTCTTCCTTCATTAAAGGAGTATCAAAATCTACTGAGTGATTTAAACTATGCTTTTGGATTGATTATTGTTTAGCTGAGTGAGTAGGGAACAAGTGATTAAATCCATCACCATTTCTAGTGACGCAGCTTTCCTCACATGTTTGGGTCCTACATGGTATGCACTGTAGTCTGGTCAAAACAGAAAGCAACACATTTTTTTGTTGTTGTTCTTTAAATGCATCACATTTTTATAAATGAGGAATCCTCACATCCTAGAGCCAGCTTACTTTATGACCTATTAAAAATCCTTTCAGAGAGAAAATTATTTATTTTGTTAATTGAGTTTGAACATTAAAATGCATTTCCATCTGGAAGCGTGTTCACTAAAAGGTGTTCCAACTGTCTACTTGCAATGTGAACAGGTAACAAGAGGCAAGAGCTGATTGTATCACTGTGCTCCAATACCTAATATTGCAGACATCAAACGTGATTTGAACATATGGTTAGGCATTACCTCTCAAATAATTTGTTTTCTGGGCAAAATACAACACTAAATACTGCTGTTTAATTTTCATCTTATTTTTTCAACCTATTGTATTATTCCTTATATTTTCCCTACATTATCTGAATAGAGAATAGTCATTAAACTACAGAGTACATCTGCTTGCCTGAATATCCTGGCACTATTCTTAGGCTGGCGATGAGCTTTAGCATTGTATCCTTAATGAATGCACCTTTCCACACATCGCATAATGAGCTGCACTGTGTGCAAGTAAGTGAGTTTGAAAAGTAATTATGTTAAATGAAAGACCCATCACGGGTTAATAGGAACAAAGATGCAACCTCTGGTTCAGCAAATGTGTCTTGCTGTGTTTCTGCACTGAGAGGAAATAAGACTGTGTGTTTGTCTGTATTTATTTTCTTCTATTTCCTTTATTCATTAAGCAGTCGTCATTGTCAGAAGATTGGGCTAGATGAACCTTGGACATGTTCACTTGGTCTTTATTCTGGTCTTCTCAGCTGCCAGCATTGTTGCAGCTCTTACAGAATAGCGTCAAAATATCTACATCCTGGATACTATATCTCACAATTATTAGTTTGTTATATTTGAGGGCAGGGAAGGATGAAAACGTATCCAGAAACTAGGAATTTCACTGTGCTGATTCGCACAGTGATGTACCTTTCACTTCTGTACCGCAAACTCGATTGGGAAGGAATAAATTGAGGACTCTGGTAAGGATTAACTCTACAAATGGGGCATCAGTTTCCCTTGCCATGCAGTAGACACTGCCAGCTGGGCAGCACTTCACTAACCAAACTTAGCTCATGGTATTGGGGAAATCAAAAGAAATTAATAACCGAAGAACTAACAAGAGACAGAGAGTCACTTCGGAGTTGCTGGAGGGTTTTAGCAGTTGCACTTCGGCTCCTGCTCAGTTGTTTTTCTGCATCTCTTTTCTGCAACCGCCTTTTGTCTTTACTCTTTCAAGCTGAGTCACGCTCTCCCCGGATTCCAGTGTCGTTAGCAGAGGCAGTAATGAGCCTTGAGATATTTGTATCACAACAGCCTTTGTTCACGAGCGGCTCTGATACCTTGACAGAACGATCCTGGAAGGGAAAGCCTCTTATGTTCAAAAAGTGGAGGAACTTTAGACAAGTTGATACCCTCAGCTACCAACTCCGAAATTGTGATATTAATAATTCTTTTTTCTTTGACCCGTGTACATTTAGAAAGAAAAATCAGAGTACGGAGTGACTTTTGTTTTCCTCGTGGCCAGTGAGACCCTAGTCTCGATTAGGGCCTCACCCACCAGTGATCAGACAGCAGATAAGTCTGCTCTGAGGCTCGATTTTGAACTTGAATGGTTGGGATTTGTGTACATAAATATTGTGCCCCAGGATAACTTGCAAATCCACTATGGATACCCCCTGATCATAGGCAGCAGCATGTGAAGAACACAACATGTGGTGTTAGCAGAATAGATTCTACTGGAACTGATGAGCATCAGGTTTGAGTGATACCTGCAGCATTTGGATCCAGTGTTTGCGTTGTTTTTAATTTGCTGTTGTGCATTGCAATCAATTTTTCATCTTTAGAGATTTGTGATGTCTTGCCACATCAGCAGAGAGAGGATTGATTCAGGAAGGGACTTTTCAGGTTTTTTCTCTGCTTGTACTGCTCAGGAGTCTGGCATTTCTGACATGAGTGAAAGAAAAGAAAAAATGAGAAAGTCTACACTTTCATTCACAATATGCTACCAGCAGCATATGGCAGATAAACTGACTTTTTAAAAAATCCTACAGTTAATCTTATTTATGGTTCTGTGTTCAGTTGTGAAGAAATGATTAAGGGTTATGGTGAGACCTGTGTATCAAATGGACTGTCATATCATACTGCTGGGGAGGATTCCACACTTTACCTTGGTGACGTTGGGTTTGTGGAGGAGAAAGGAGCTGATAGCAGAGTACGGGTCCCCAGTGTGCAGACTCGTGGACTCCTCCATGGATTTCCAGGTGTGACATTAGCTGTGAGATCTCTCTCTGCTGTTATTTTGGGCTGTATTTTACATTATATGAAAGGCAGGGAAATTTAATTACTAATACCACTGAACAAATCACATTTGTTTTGTTGTTGACTCTATGAGCAACCTAAGGTAGGTCATTTGATCTACTTTGTTCATGATCCTCTTACTCTTTGCAACGCAAATGATGTATTTGGTCTCCACTGTGAGGTTTGGAATAACATGGTACAACTCTGTGATCTGAAAAGAAGGGGCTGAAATTTGAGAGAGGATTTCTTAGAAGTGTTACCATTTCCTGATATTTGGGGAAACAGGATCTGTTTGATACTAAGGTCATGTAGATAAGAGATTTTCTTGAGGAGTTGTGAAACATCTGCATGAGAACATATGTCCCTTAGCGAGAGGCAAGATAAGAGTTTAGAATTCCAGTTGTGAATACAACTGGAGCTCTAAATGGCATCTGGACCATTAAACCGAATTTAAAATACTTGAATTGCAGGCATTTCAGAGGAAAGCATCTTAACTAATGCTCAATAATCACCAATTGCAGATGAAACTCGAGGGAAAATGAGACTAGAGAGTGAACTAATGGGGAAATTCTAAATTTCTGAATAATTTTCAAGAGCGCAGAATCGGTTTGGGAAACACTGACATTGAAGAAAAACTAAAAATCACTTACAAAATGTTCCTGTATCTAGCCTCATCTTTCTTGTGTGATTTTTTTTTTTGTATCCTTAAGCTATAGACTTCCAAGGGGAATGTACCATAATTAGAGGAAAATTAAGAAAAAGGCTTATCTCTTTCGCACGATCACAAACCCAAATTTTCAGAAAGAGAGAGGACAAAAGCGATAGCTCTAGGACAAAGGTATTGAGATCACATGAAGCCAATTTGATATGTGGTTAAAAATTTCAAAATATGTGAGAAGTCATGAGAACATCTGACTTGCTCCTTAGAACAATAAGTGGATTTAATTGGAGCTGTTTCACTTTCTGATCTTTACATGTGGATATACATGTTACAGAATAACAGAACCCATAGATCGTGGTGATGGCAGTATTTGAATAAATACATAGAAGAAAGCTCAGTGTGAAGTCTGTCTTGATTAAAATCAGTGACAAACTCCTATGAGCTCCAAGGGAAAAGAGGGGAAGGTTTTCACCTCAAAAACTTCTTTAAGGAAAAAAAATCTGAAAAATAATATTAAAAGACAGGTATCCTACTATGTACAGATAAATAAACTTAATCACTTTCTTACACAAAGATGGACTATTTTAAAATTTAACTGTGGATTTAAGATATTTGAAAGGAACTTTCTTTATCCTTAAGCTTGAGTAATTTCACTCAGTTGAAACTAATGATCTGCTATGGATTTAACATTTGCTTTAGTGCTGTGCACATCGGTGGGGTGAATTGCATTGCTGCAAGGCACAGACTCACCAAGTACTGTCCCCAGCGAGCCCATTATTACCTGACTGTTGATGAACATGATTTTTAGTAGCAAAATCTGTTATTAAACACAGACAACTAGATACACCTCCGGCAGCTTTCACTAGAACTTTTTACACTTACAATATTAAATACATGATATAAGAAAGCTTTGTATAAGCTATGTGAGAGGCAATGAAGTCTCCAAGATATAACATGAGGTTAAAAAACTTAAAATTTATTTCTCTGAAGGAGAAATTTAGTTCTCTGAAGGACTATGAATAAGATTGCCTTTGAGGAACACTGCCTAAATGGCGAGTTGTAGCCTCTTCCAGCTCCAGGCCCCTGTGTAGAATGTGGAACAAATGAAATGTTTATTAGCGCAGCAGTCTGCCACTCCGAACATTTGGGAAACCTGCAGAGGACTCGCAAAAATCTCATTATATTAAAGAAGTGAGTTTTAGTTGCAAGATGTGAATTATATGGATGAGTAAGCATCAGTAAATAAACTTATTTTAAACTAATACCTTGGAAAACCTCTTTCTAAAAACAATTAGTGATGATTTACATTTAGCACTTGAGAGGGTCATTAAACTCTCTTCCATAAATGCACAAGTACAAAAAAGAATTTACAGCTGAAAAGTGGGGAAGGAAATCTATAATTTTTTGCAAGCCAAACTGGGCAATGTGAATTGACAGGAAACAAGCAGCATTCCTACACTCTGTGCGTGCAGCAAGGAAGTTCAAAGAGGCCAAAAGCCACATATAACAGTGAAGCCTCTCAACTACTCCATCAGCAATCAAGCATTACATTCATCTGAAATATATTTCAGAATTCCAAACTGACCAAAAATTGAGGTCAGGATTTTTTGTGCCACTCTAGCAGTTCCAACTCTTACCCATTCACGCTCTTTTTAAATGCTACTCTGTCAAGCTCTTTCGTTACCATCTGGCCACTTTTAAGCCAGAATGGAGAAAAAGAGGGAGCACGAGAAATAAGTATAATAGATCTACTGTCAAAACTGTGTTTGAGACAATCAATCTATGAAATGACCCAGGAAGGGGCTTCTGGGGAGCAGCAACATGTTGTATCTGCTGGGCTTGGATACTAACATACAAGGTACAGAATTCAGAAACTTTAGCAAAGAGCTAGCTGGAAAATTCATAGTTCTGGAGGGAAGCTCTGCTCCCTGGACACGAGATCTGCTAGGAGCAGAAGCAAGGTTGACCTTCACTAAGGTTGACCATGTTAATTAATGTTCTGGATTAAAAATATGAAGGAGTTTATCCCAATTAAAGAAGTCAGTCATGGTCAAAACTTGGGACTTGGACATTGGAGTCAATTTGGGACATAAACTTCTATTTTGGCTTCTGTTTCCAGCAGAGAATTCACTGTCAATGAGAACAGGTATATGAGCTTTTCTTCATTTCCTTGTGGATGAAACCAAGGCAATGACAACTTTTAGCACCCTCTCTGTGTTTAAAATAGCACTTTGAAACATGGCTCCACATGAAAGCAGGCTAATCTGATCTTAGGTGAATAAATTATCTGCAATACAATTAATGCACAAGCCAATCAGAGGATTAGTTTTAGATTATTTGGTTCCAGTACTCACTGAGCTTAGTTTAAAAGAAATCAGTTATTAAAATAAAGTTTAGTCAAGAGAAGAAGCAAGTACTAGGGTAGCTAGTAACAAGACTCAGTATCTATCTGAAGCTGTGAGTCCTCTGGTTAAATAGACTACACTGTCAAATGCTGTTATCTGATTATACATCAGAGCAATATGTGGTTTAAAAAAAAAAATAAAGTTTTCATTCCTTTAAATATTCGGCTTAAATAGAGAAAGAAGTAAGGATTTTCAAAACTCCTCAGTTTATGTAAACAATGCTGATACCCTAACACTGGTTGTACCTTTGACACTCTCTCTGAGCCAAATTTGACAGTTTTTCCTCAGGTAAAACACCCGTATAAATTAGTGCACGGGAGGCACAGGGACAGGAGAAGGAATGAAACTGAGACCCCTTGGGCTACAGAATATATGAATTCCTTTTAATGAGGTTTTGATTACAAGCGGTAGTGCCTTGGAGCAAGAACAACAGCAGTGATCACTACCGTATTATTTTGGAGGAGAAATTTAAGCATTATAATGTTAATGCAATGATTGTCCATTTAGGCTGTTGATGATGAACTGTATATTACCTAGCGCTAACCAAATAATATGAGGAAGGATATCGCTTATGGGATTATGTGGAGAGAGATCAGGTTTGTCAAGATTGCTCTTGGAAGCTTTCCCATTAGTGATTCATCGGGGATCAAAACCAGACATAATGAGATCCAATTCCCCCAAATAAAAATGGAAATATTTTCTTATCCTGTTACAAAACTGAGTTCGTCCATATTCTCTCACATAGCAAAGCCTGGCTAGAGAACCTGGCAATGAAGATCATTTTGTTTGACTGAAGGATCCAAGTACTTTCATTAAAGAGTCATGTTTTGAAGGGGAAACTGCAGTATTGTGCAGTACTGATAGTTTTCTATGACAGAAATGTGAAATTTCCAAAACAAGGCACAAAATATATGAAATCACTTTACAGTGCTTCATTACCCATTAAAAATTCTCTAGAACTTTAGGAAACTATTTGGATAAGGTAGAGTCTGTGAGAGAGTCTTTCTTTTCCCTTTTGTCCAGATGGAAGCTGGTGATTTGGGAAGTTCTGCTCTGAGTGTTTCTGTTAAAAATAATCAAACCCAGCTCCACGGCCCAGGGTTGGGTAGAGTTTTGTGATGCCAAAACCTTGCAGAGAGGAGCAGGAGAGCTCACCTGGGCGTCTGGGCTTCATACTCCTGCCAGCCAGAAGAGAGGGTAAAGAATCCCAGGCCAGGGCCTTGCAAAGTGCAGTTTGCAGTGAGGAAAGAGCAGATCCCTCTGGGCAAAAGCCGTGCCTGGAAATCGGGGCTGAACGGGACCATGAAGATCTCTCTGTTTCCATGTTCATCTTCTCCCAACACGGGAAACCAAACGGTTTCCCCGCAGCGGTTACTGCACTCGCTGCACAGGCTAGCGACTTTAGAAACGTATTTGGTGCTTTTCTGATTTATTTAATAGGGCTCAGCTGTGGGAAATGTGGGCAGCTCGTGTGCACTGTCGGGATGCTCTGCAGAGCACGATGAGCTCCGCATGCTCCTTAGCACCAGCCGTGCTGGAAGTGCTGCTGCTGCTGGAAACCCAACTGCTCGGCTTATTTAGTAGATCATATGAGGCATTAGTGAGGCTGGGAGAGAGAGTCCGACCGCAATACAAAACTCCAACAGCGTTAGGCTGCACAAAACCTCCAGCAAATGTGTTATCTCGGAGCTGAATGGAGATGGATACCTCTGCTGTATTAAGATGCACTCAAGAGATGGGCTATAAAAACAATCCTGTGCCTCTGGGGGGAAAAAAAACACTTTTATTAAACAGATTCTGGATGCAGTGGGATGAAGCCCAGGCTCCCTGTAAAAGCTCACAGCTCATTGTTGGCCCACCTGCACTCTTGGCCTGTTCTGCTATCACCCTCTCAGGGTAAAATCTGTAAAATCATTCACATTTTAGCTGGAGAATCCCTAAATCCCTGGTCAAGCCTGCCAGAAGTTAAAGCCTGTATTTTCAAGCTGAGGGGAGAAGGTGAATTTCTTGATAATATTCCAGTTTTAATTATTCTATTGTCTTGTTCTTTACTTTCTCTAAAGTTTCAAGTGGAGACCATATTCTTTGAGATTTTGTCCTAATTCTTAATCTGGCATTTCTTAGGGCTGGAATTCCAGATGGTCATATTTCATGGTTGGATATATTAGTTCAATTACTACTCCAAGAAATAATCCTCTTATGGAGAAACCAAAGTACCTCCAGCGTCCGTGAAAGACTGAACAAAATGACATTTCTGGAAAAGGTCATCTCCTGCAGTTACCTAATGGAAGTGGATTCATCTGCTGTGTGGTGGCACATCCAGAAGATCTTGCAAGGAACAAATGGATGTTGCTACAGAATTGAAGACCTTTGGGAATCTGGTTCCCATTTTAAATTCATCTCCAGCATGCCTTGCTAGGACTAAAACATCCAAAATGCAAATGGATCCTCCAGAGGAAAACTGTCATTTTTTTCCTTCAGTTGAATCATGAGTTTTAAGATAAAAGTTTACTTTCTAAACTGGATCTCCCTGGAATTCCAGGAAGGAAGAAACGAACCTTCAGTTCAGTCTCTGAAAGAAAAAAAATACCACAACACTAATATGTGATTCTGGCCTAGACAGTTTTAGTTAGTTTGAGAATAAATTACTCTTCCTCCTCCTATTTTTGTTTTATCTTTGTAAGGTTTGTATTTGTTTTGGAGTTTTTTTGTGTGTGTTTGTCTTTCAGTGTATTCAAACATTCTGTTCTCTGTATTTTCTGAGCTTAATATTGTTTCTAAGGAAACCCTACAAAGCATAGACTATGATTATATCTGTCATTAAGTGTTTCTGATTTTTCAGCCCTATGGAAATTACCCCCATTGTGTATCAGCAGTCAGAGTGCTTCAGTGCAGCAGCTAATTTATTGATGCCAGGGGTTGGGGGGAGTGTCAGCAGAATGACAATCAAGCACAATAATTCCCATAGCTCTCATTAGAGTTTTAATCAGGGTTAGCAGAAAAAATGTAATATGAGATCGTTCAATCAGACAGAAGTTTTACTTAAGTTTTGCTATTTATCCATCTCATTCCTAATAACAAAAAGCAGTGTAGGTTGCAGGATTGTTGCTTGTTACAGGTGTGACAAATACATTTATTTGCTTTGCTATAATTTACCGAGTTGACAGATACTAATGTGGGAAATGGATTATTGGTTAGATGCACATGCTGTTTATTGCATGGTTCTATAGGTGCTGAGTGAAGGGGAGTGAAAACAGAAGTTTATTAGCCCTCTGGCAACTGTGAAATATGGGATGAAAACCACTCCATAAATCTGCTAGACCTACGTTTTGGCAATGTAAACTCTAGACTTCATAAGCAGTTTTGTTTGAGAATTCTGAGTTCTTTGTTCATTTCTTGCTTTTCTGTAGATGGTTTGAGAAGTGGCACGGATCTAACCTTAGTGAGTGCTGCACCGGCTCCTGGGTCCTCTACCCAGTCCACCCACCTTGGAGAGCTGGGTCTAGCCCAACTAGACTGGGTAATCCCGTGTCACTGCTTTCCCCTCACACGTAACTTTACTTTGGCACCAGAAAGACGTATAGGAGAGATAAAACTTTTAAAATATGTTCATAGAGATAGTTTAGATCACAAGAATAACTCAGTACAGAGTGTTCCTGGCTGCAGGAAAAAGAATCCAACTGAAACACTGTCAGATTTCTGGAATCGGAAAGGTACTGCATGTTGGAGGTAGTTCAGAGAGGAGAGTGGGCTGTAGGGGCTCGTATAAAAGGAAACATTAAAGAGTGAAATACGTGCAGTTTGGCTGAGCAGAGGCTACAGAGGGACATAACAGCACACAAATGTTTGAAGGATCTAAGCACCAAGGAGGCAGTGGAATTCTGAATGCTAAAAAGGGGGTTATCGAGGAGTGCTGGATGAGACCTTAGGCAGCACATCAGGAGAATATTTCCGAGTGAGCTGGAGCTCTGCAGAGCTGGAGCATTAACCATGTGCAGGGAACTCTGCTGTGCCAGAAACACGAGGCTGGAGCGTGCACTGAAGGCGCTTCTCACTGCTGAGCAGGCTTTTGTTTCCTGGCAAGTCGAATTTGGTGAATGTCATTCAGTGTTTAGCTTCGGAAAAACGCATCTGCCACCTCCATCAGGTGGTTTTAAATTGTGAAATCTCCATTAATTGCAAAGAAGGCTGTTTTGATGGTGAAGAACTGAAAGATTCATGCTTAATCATGTATTCTGTCATAATGCGAGGGGCTACTGAACACCATATTAGAGAAATGGTGTTTTTTATGCAAAGGAACACGTGCATTAAAGGCTTCACCTTGAAGATGTAGATGAAAGGCCATATTTGTAGACCATTGTTAGAAAGAAACAGAACAAAGAAAGGTAAGATCACAGAGCAAGTACCTGTGGTTCCATAGATCCCTTTAGCTCACAGAGATGTGAAATTAAAGTGATCTGGTGCGAGTTTGTATGGTTCCTAGTGAGGGGGAGGCCCCTAGGAAGACACCTCTGTTCAACCATCCCTTGGCCAGGGGACCGTATGAAACAGTCTTGGACAAACAGGGACACAGACAGGGTGCTGACACGAGTGATTTCGTTATCAAAACTGTTCTATATCATTTTTCTCTTTTGTGTGTGTGTGTATGATAAGACCCCACACACACACTTCTCCATAACCCAGAAGGTAATTTTCACCCACCCTATAAGATAAAAACTTAGATTGCTTCAATGATGAACAGCAGCAGCATTTTAATTATTGTGCAAGTGCTTTTGTAACCATGAGCAACTCTAATTTGATGTCAGGCTTAACTGTTCCTTAAAACTAAAATTACTCGTCCTTGGAGATGCGGAATAATAGCAGGTATCTCTGCTATTGAACTACCGTGCCTGTCTATCTTGTTGTTCTGTTTCTCTTAAAAGAAGAAGGATACTTTGACAAGGCAAATAATCCCCACACAAAATTAATGGCAGGAGAGACAATATCAGACCAAAATATAAACAATCTCTGCCTTCATCTTTCTGTCAGTTTTCTGTGATACTGGCAGATGTATGGGAGAAGGAGCTCTCAGTAAATACAGGCAAAGTGCCTGAAGTCTCCCAGGAAGCTTCACAGCAGAGATTAGTGCAAATAGTTTGCTGATGGGGGGAATTAAAAAAAAAAATATATATATATCCCAATGATGCTAATGGTGCGGTATTCAGTGATGCACAAGAGGAATGTGACTGTTATGGGAACTGTTCAGCATTGCACATTAAAGAGCTCCTCGCTTTCCAGGGGGGTTGATGGAGTTTTGCCTGCGAATTCGGTGACAGCAGGACCTGCTCCCTCCAGAGCAGTGACTAACGAACACAGAGCAGGGCTTCTGTGCAGGAGCTGAAACTTCAAGTAGAATTTGTGGTGAAGGTAGAATTTCAGCAAAATCGGGGATTCACTTTGCTGGGACCGTAGTCCCTTTTATACAGGTCCCTTTTATTTTTCTCTGTAACTAGACTCTCTCTTTTTGCTTAGTAGAAGGGACTTTTGTCACCTGCTCAACTTTTACTGGTAAGTAATATTTTTGGATGAGAATGAGCTTTTCTTAGAAGAATAAGGATTTCCAGAGGAAGATTTTTCTCTTTTTTTTTAAATATCCCAGCTTTGTCATTGAAGACATTGGAACATAATCTATTTTGCTCAGAGACAACTGTTTTCATCAAAAGTGGAATATTTTACAGCATTTGAACAGTTTGAACACTTTCATTGGAACCTTGAAGGGATAAAGCTACAGAATGTAGAAACTTCTCGTGGAAAATGGCATATGTTACTTAGCCAGATGTCTTTGAATATAATTTAGATAAATTTTTTAGACACAAGATTAGAAATAATGAGATCTCTCATGATTCTGTTGAATGTTTTCTCTGAGGTCAATGATTAATTTCAATCCAATGTTCATCCTTTTCCTAGAATGATGCTTTCCAGTGGGATGCATTCTCTTTAAAATGTTTTTTGGGACATGTAAACTAGTGTCTAGAAGTATATCTGGAGATAAATAGTGTAGTAAAAGGGGTAAATGTAGATTTATGCTGCATTTCTCTTTAATAATCAGGCAGGTGTATCCACACCTTGTTGTAAAAGTACCAGAAATTTATTGTCTGTTCTTGAATGGTGGATACAAGGGCAAATTCTGTAAGTCGGTGGGATCCTTGAGCTCATTTGCCCTTTTATTACTCAGGTTAGGATGTAATCCAGACAGAGAAGGGCCTTCCTGGGTAGATTTGGTATTTGTGTGTTGCTGCAGAACTTGGTCAGAGATTCTGACTGTGCCCAATCAATACGTGAAGCAAAAGTAGAAGAATTAGTAACCAAAGTGAGCAAAAGGGAAGCTGGGGAGGAATGGCACGGATAGATGCCAGCAGTAAAACAGAGGAGAATAAAGTAGAACATCTGTCCAATTTACCTAATTGTGTAATGAAAGAAGTGTTGCTCGAAGTTTGTACACAGAATATTCAAAGTATTTCACCATGTGAGGGAAGGGTGATTGTACTCTTTGGGACATTCTCTTTGGGTGAAGACATTTTGGTTTAGGAGGCTGAATATAAGTCAGACCTTGTTTCTGTTCCCCGGTCTGCTACTAACCACCTGGGTATATTTTCCCCAATTTTCCCTGTTTTTCTCTATCTTGTCTTAAATTTCAGACTATTTAGGGAAGAGTTGCTCCAAGTCACTGTGATTTTGGTCTTGGATGGACTGGACAAGTGTTACTCTAATGCAAACAGTATCTCATAATTAAGAAATAAATGAATGCTGTATGTGAAAACTGAAACCTGTGAAGTGAAATTAAAAATAAAATGGTGGATTACATAATTCCCCATTTTTTTTTTTCCTAGGTGTCTCTTCCCTGGCAAATCCAAATGGGGAAAATCCATCCTGATTCAGGAGAGAAGCAAGTTTTGAAATAAAAGCATTTTTCGCAAACTGAAAACTCCAACATTGACTCAGGTAAGTACTGACCCAGCACAACCTTGGTAAGTACTGCCTATGCTAAGGCCAGTATGTTGCATTCTTTACCATGTCAAATATTAGCAAAATCTGAAGAAGCAAACGTTTCCGAGTTTTGGAAGTAATTAGGTACTGGATTCCTAATAATGATAAAATTAATTTTGTATCTGCAACATTGGACAGTGCTCCCTTAGAGAACAAATGAAGAGAGGGAAAGGCCTGTAGACAATGAGCAGGGAAAGCTGCGTAATAGTCTTATCGCTTTGTGTAGCCTTCTTCATTGAAAGAACTGTAATTAATTATAGGAAAATGACAAATGGTCAGGGCTGTGCTGAAGGCAGTGGCTCTGGTACTTGACATTGCACTGTGGCTGGGGAGAAGCTTGTCAAATCAAGGTTGTGTTAATTTATTAGGCGGCTATATATGCCAGATTGAATAAAAGGAAGGGAAAAGGCAAACTGGAATGCTACCCTCTGTATTAAGTATTTGGGAAAATGTGATCATGAGCATACTTGAAAGATTAAAGTAATTTTATTTACCTGACTTCTGGGCTTGCTTTTCAGTCACACTCCACCCATCAGGCCCCTGCCAAAACCTCTATGTAGTTATTGGTAACTTTTCCAAGTAGCAGAGGAATAACAAACATGAGGTTTGGTTTAGCATGGGATCGGATAAAATTGCAGTCCCAAAACCTGCAATTCTCATTATATGGCAAAGTACAGGTAGAGATTATCATAAAACATAAGGGTTCTTACAGGCCCTTAGTCTTTGTTGTTTTGTCTTGCTTTTTTTTTTGGAAACTCTATGTATAAATTTTTGTAACGGTGGAAAATCTTCCTTCATGTGTGATCCCGCTTCAGATTGCCTTCATTTCTCTCTGAATATTGGTTGTCCAGGTGTTTAGCTGGTTGCAGTGTTTTTGCCTGGCGTTTTGTCTTCTATTAGGACATGATGGTGTCCGAGTGCTGCTTGCGCTGGCTCTCCAAGTGGCTGTCACTATCACTGTCACATCCTGGTTTTCACCAGTCATTAGACTATACCGAGAAAAGGTGACTGATAAAACTGCCCCTTTCTGCTGTCTTGTAGCATGTGCCAGATTAGGGCATGTTTGGCTGAATATTAAGCATTCATCTACTGCGATTCATTCTAATCTGTCTATATAGATGCTGAAGATATGGTTGACATGCAAAAATTGCTTGAAGTGATGAATTGCTAGTTAATTTATTGGTTTGCCCTAGAAGAGCCTTCCGTCTTATCTGTAAAGCAAGAATGCAGGAAATGGAACTGCAGTGATCTGATGATGTGCACTTTGCTTCCGCTGCCAGGTTTTGTATTTAGAATTTTCTCACTGTTCCATTCAGACACGGGTTGGTATGAACGTGGTCCTCTGGCCGTTGGGGTTTGTTTTCTGTTTGTTTGTTTTTAAAAAAAGGAGTTTATATGTGAGAACTGTTTGTGGGCTAAATTTAGACCTTCTGATACTGACCTTCTCTGCTGGCACTGAGGTCCCAAGGAGGCATCAGCGTGATGCCCCCCTGCTTGCCAAGACTTGGGATCGAGACCGAACCTGATGGTGCTGTTGACACTGGCCACCCTGTAAACACGGAGCATCTTGAACAGCCCAATTTGTGCCCACATGGGAGACCATCCAGACACAATAACACAGTTAAAATTAGCGGATTCTTGACATGGGTAAGAGTCCTCCTGTGGGGCAATGTCACTTGTACTGTAATGACACAATTAAAATTGTCCCTGAAGCAATTGGCAGTCCAGGTTGATTTTTTTTTTTCATTTTTTCTTAGTTAAGTTTGCTGACTGAAGATGATGAGTCTGTGTTTTTATTTTTTGTTGCGGAGGCTCAACACATGAAAATGTGTCTGAAGTCTTTCATTTCCACCTATTGAAAATGCTTTAAAAAGGAAATAAACAGATGGCTCTCATTAGCACAAGAGTGCTTTAATCTTTTGCACATTTTAAATTTTATTTTCCTTTCAGTGTGTATAAGTAAATTGGTATAAAATTAAGACTTCACCAGAGCAATTGGATTTCACGCATTTCAGTCCATGAAAGAAGAGGTGGACTTGGTCCAAACTGCGACAACTGATGTAATCCTGGCACCACAATGATCTATTATGATCAACAAATGCATTTTAAGTGAATGAAATTCATTGAGGCTGGCCTTACAAATCTTACACGAGCAAAATGCAGTGTATGGCTGGTTATCATGCCTGTGCAGTGCAAACAATTTTTACATTAAACATTTACATTAACTGTAAAAATACAGAACTTCTCATTTTAAGGAATGCATGCAAGAAACTGGATGGAGTTTGCTCTTGGTGTGAATTGACAAAATAGCATGGATGTCAACGGAGCTATATGATTTTCACGACAGAAATACTGTCCCAGTAGCCTGCTCTGGGGGCCATCTGCCAAACATCCCAAGTTAGCATTTTGTGGAAGTTTCTAATATCTATCCTCTTTCTGATATCTATCCTGTAAATAGTACCTCATTTTTATGGATTCTTTCTATACTTAAAGTTGAGTTGTCCTCCTTTCCCACTTATCTGAGGAAAAGGTAAGGTTGAAAATTGTAGGCCTAGTAGATTCACACCATCAAAAATGATGTTGAAGGGGCTTATGAGGAAAAATTTTTATTCTGTCTGTTTAAAAATGTTTAAAAATAGACCTGGTATTGTATCATTGGGTTTGCTAATTCCTGAGGTTTTTTTTTTTTTTTCTGAAAAGAATACTTATTTTTGGTGCCGCGTTAGAACATACTGATGAAAGATTAGCTTATGGTTTGATTACATTGAGGCATTTTATTTTAAGCTTTGCCTTTTAAAATATTAAACGTTTTAATAGAAAATGAACTACATCTCAGTCTGGAATGTTGTTTTTAAAGGGGAAAGAGAGAATTCTCACTTCAATATCGAAGCTCTCATATTCTGATGTTTTGAACTAGAATTGCCTTTTGACTGTGCTTGTTTACACATGCTCAGAGATTACTTATCTCATGTTCCAGGGGTGAAAAAATACCTGATCTGATCTTGGATTCACTTAACTCTTTCATGCTTTGCGTAACTTCCTGGACCTGGTCGCTCCTCAATTACAGCAATGTGAGTTCCATGAGAACGAAGCCAGCAGCTTTATTCTAAGCACTGCTGGCTAAACTGGAAACTACATAACTAAATTCGAGCAGCAGTTATCAGATCTCTGAATAACAGATAAAAGGGCACTCCCAATAGTAGAAATCCCCTGGAGCCGGGGGAGAACAGAAAAAGGCAATTATAGGAACTGCATGCTGTTCTGGCAAAGGCAAACATGAGGAGGACTCCGCTGAAATAAACTTGCTCTGGCAATACAATTTCAGCACTGCCTGTAGATTTATTTCACAGGCTCAGCAGAGCAAATAGAAAAAAAAAAAGAGGGAAGAGGAAGATAAATGAGAACTTTAAAAATAAAATTCCAATTAAAATTATTGACTTTTCATTTTATATGAAAAATGAGAAGTTTTTAAGTGGTCTTCCCTGTCTCATCCTCTGCACCTGGTAACAAATAGAATGGGAAACCTGTCATTTCCTAGTGGGGGTCTACGAGCTCATGAGTTCATGAAGAGTTATCTGAGACTATAGCATCTAATCTAAACCTCTAAGTGAGATGATTTATGAGGCCCTTCTCATAAAAATCCAATGGCACCAATTGTATTGTTCATAGATACTTACAGAGAGGATTTACTGGTGGTTTTTGACAGGAACATAAGCAATAGCCCCATATGAGACCTGCACATCTGAGGGGAAAATGTGCCCCAATACTTGAAAATATCGCCATGGTGTTTGCTACATTTTATCCAGCCAAATCTCCTGTGAAGGGAATTTAGATCCTTGATGCTATTTAGCAATTACAGTCCAACACTTTGGTTAATAAATGGGTCTTGAAAGTTGACAGCAAGCCTGTGGACAGCAGGTTGGTATAACTATAAGATGAATTAAAATATATTAGAGACAAAAGCATGGTCTTCAAATCTTGTTCAAGCTGGTATAACTCTGCTGGTGTGTTTTAAATCCATGTGTTTTGGGGGGCCAGTTGCTCTCTGAGAGTGGTTTGTTGCAATGTCGCAGGATTCTGAGTCCATGCAATGCTGTGTTCGAATATCCCACCTGGAAGGGACAAACTGAGTTCTTGCATTTCACTGGAACACCCCATGGGAGAGTTACTAGCAATTATATGTTTTCCTAAGATCTTTGTTGCTACTTTTTAAATTAAATATGGGGAGGCCTTTTTAATCAGAAGAATGTTTTTCAATCTTTTTCAAGCTGGCATAAAAGATATCCTCTGTTATTAAAGTTTACCAATATTTGGAATGTTTATCAAAACAAACTAAAACTATTCTTTCTTCCAGCAACTGCACCCATATAGGTGCAGCCCCATATTTTTCTGCCTACCATGCTCTCCTCTCCTGTTTATTATTCACATGGAATATGGATTTTTTTGGTCCAGCTCCTGTTGCCTTTGGTATCATTCTGCTGTCATGTTCAACCCATCCCCTCGATCTCCTGTCTCTTCTAATAGACCCTTGCTTCCTACTGCTGTCTGCAGGCCTGTTTTACTTCATTCTTAGTAAAGTGACACTGTTCTTTTCCTTGCCAAATTCTGTCCCTCTTGGACATCAAATCATCTCTGTTTTGTTATTGTCTCCTCTTGTAGCTTCATTTTCTTCTCCTGCAGGCCCTGGGTCCTGGCATGCTCTGCCAGCATCAAAAGTCCTTGGGTCTGCCACAACTCGTGACTTGGGTCATCACTGGCTTCCCGGTCCTTTTAACTCAAAGTTTAATAATTTTGTTAGCTTCTGCTGGCCAATTTTAGATTGATACGAGAGAATTCTGTAGCAATAGTGAGGTCTGTCTTTCTGAGATGCCTTTAACAAGCAGTTTAATTTTCCTGACTCTCCATTTTCCAGCAGTGCTAATGCAAAGGCACATGTACTTCATGCATTTGGAAACTTTAGCTGAAATCAGAGCAGTGCAGAACTTTGGAAATGTTCAATTGCAAGTAGCTTCTGTAAGTGCTAATGTGGTCAAACTATTTAAACAGTGTATGGGATTAATATCATATGCATTTCTGTAGCTCCTCCTCTAACCTGCCACATCTGTCCTCACATGCACTGTTCTTCATCCTTCATGAAGAACTTTTCCAGTCTGAGCAACAGAAATTACAACTCTGTATTCTTTGCAGAAGGTGAGACGTGTTGCTATTTGGTAAAAAATTATGCATTAAAATTGTGCATTTAATTGTGCATTAAAATTGTGCATTAAGGCAAACACGAGGTTAGCAGTGATACCCAAGCAGTTGCTCCGCCAGCCCTTAAAGCACTGGCTTCATCTTTATCATTGATCTAAACATCAGGGAGAAGCTGTCAGGAGATGAGCCACGTATTGATCTGGTCTTCAAGGATTTCTTATGTGTCAGCCTTGAGAAAACTGATATCACAGTGCAGTGGAGTCACAAAATTGGCGAAGAAAAGGATTGTTTTGGATTGGTTTGTGTGTGGGCACACTTGTGCCTTGTGTTTGGGCACACTTTGCAATTGAATATTCAGTGATTTTCTGTGCAACTTGTGCTTTAGCTATTGGCCTACTTTTAAGCTGAGAGCAGTCTTGGGGGTACAGTTTCCCCTTTTCTTAGAATCTGTGCACAGATCCCTGACAGATTTTCTTCATGTCCAGTAAGTTATCACCTTTGGGGTTTTTTGGTACAAAAATAAGATCTTTATACTACAAAGGATACTAATATAGAAGACCTTAGCCCTGAAGCTGAATTAGGCAGTAGACTTGACTAGGTGAGTACGGCATCAAACACTATATTCTTCCTCAGAGGAATGTGTACTCAGATTCAGTCCAAATGTACTCAAACGTCTACTCAGATTCAGTCCAAACTGGCCTTAACTTTTAGATCCATTACAGCAAGAATGTTTCAGGCAGCATTTGATGCAATAGCGAGTTCCTGGGAATGTGAGGACGGGAACCTAATGGTTGAAATGAGTAGTATAAACGAGCGTATCTATAATAAAATATCTATAATACAACACTAATCCTACTTCTCCTTTCTTAGCTCTAGCTTTTAGAGATAAGCAAGCTGCTCAAATCATGTGTAAAGGGTTTTTTTTGTTTGTTTTGTTTTGTTTTCAACAAAACAACTGGCCGGTATATTGAAGTAATGTAATTTGATGGGTCCACCTTCCCGCTGTCTGTGATCCCAGCACAGACATTACATCTGTTATCATTTGTGCTGGAGGGTGTGATTATCCTCTGCAGATAGAAATGTTCTATTGACTGAGTCGAAGGCGTTTAGTTCATCCAGAGAAGTTATTGTTTGGAGGCCAAAATGTCTCCAGTTCATATCCTAGTTCTTGTTTCCATTATTATGTGTGTGTGATATTAATTTCTGTCTTTGAGGCAAAAAAAAAAATCTATCTACTGCTATAAGAAGAAGGGGAGAAATGAAAGTGAATGTCTGTGGATATCTCCCCTGGCAGGTCTTTTCATCTTGGCAACAGCAAATAATAAGAGTTTCAACTCAAATTCATAAATAATTCCAAAATATGGTGGAAGATATCCCAATCTTTTTATCTTTTTATCTCCATTTTCCACTAGGAAAGGGGCTCAAAGCTTTGTGTTAAATAGTAAGAAACTAAAAAAACTCTAGGAAGTCAGAAGTCCATTTTGTTGCATATAATACTTGTGTGAGAGAAGTAGCTCTCTCTAGCGGAGCCTCCTATGTCAATTTATTCCAAACATAAATACAGATCTTTGCTACAGGAATTAGTAAACTGCAACTGTGAAGCAGTCAAGCCAAACACAGAAACAGCTTCTCTGATTTATGTTTATTTAGAGAAACGCATTATAGTCATCATTGCCTTTCATTCCAGGCATAGTGTGGAAAATTACCTTCCACTGTCACAATTTATAAAATACTCTTTGAATGTTTATAACCTATACACAATCATTACAACAGCAGCAAATGAGCTGGCTTCTTTTTAACAACTGTACGTGTTATTCGAGTCATTTGTACCAGGGGTAGCTAAAAATTGGGAGAGAAGGAAAAATAAATGTGATAAAATCATTGATGACTTTCTACTAAAAAAGGATGCATTATTTAAGAACTACAGAACTTCCTGGAAAAGGTAGCACTAGTCAAGTAAGTGTGAATATATGGAAAGGAAAAGTGTGAGACCGAGGTCCAGTGATGTGTGCAGGGTGGCCAAGCTAAGACTTAGTTCTCAACCTCCAGTTCTTTCCTCAGACTACATTTCCCTGCCTTGTCCTGCTGTTACTGGAATAAGCTCTTCCTTTTCCCAGTAATGTTTACAGCTACAGGCTTACAAAGTTGGCCTTAAAAATTCTACGTCTGAAATACAAATCTAATTTCTTGGCAGCCTCCATCCCCGCTCCCAGCCATTTAGCCGGGTATCGTATAGCTGTCAGCAAGCCAGAGCCGCTCACGTTGCACAGAACAGTCATCCAAAACTGAGCGCACGCACAAAGGACTGAGGGCAGAGAGCACTGGAGTGGCTACCCTCCCTCCCCTACCTCTGTGGAAAGCAGCCAGTTAATTTATTAAAAATAAAAGGGTTTCAGCCAGATGGAGAGTAGCACTTGGCCGCCCTTGCGGGGCTTCCTTGGCGTTTACTGCAGCCGAGGGGTAACTTAAGCATTCAGGAGGGGTAGAGGTAGCTATCAGTACCTCAACCTGGGTGCAGAATGAAGAGACGCAACAAGGGGATGAGCAGAGCAAGCTGGACTTAGACTGCCCCTTCTTGTTCAGCCTAATGCGGTTCAAGTCCAAGTGAAAAGCACAAATAACTGACTGCTCCCCAGCTCCCAGCATGGTATTGGGAGAGGTGGCTGGTTCCTCTCCATTCCCTTAGAAGCCTCTGCCAGGATCCGTGCAGTATATGATGCACAAAATGCTCTCTGGGTCTCAACAGGACTCAACAGGACACGGTCACGGGCTGCAACATAAGTGGGAATGTATATTTTATATACAGTCAAGGCCAGACAAAGAAATGACACCTCTTTAATGGCTATATTCTGTAAGAGAGCTCCTAGCTTTAGAAGTACGGCATAGCATTGGCATTTTTTAATCAAGTATTGCCACAGTTTTTCTGTTCCTTATTACAGATTGATGTATTCAAGGTCATGACTCATGCTGCATTGATTTCTTGCCAGGGGATTTAGACTTGACGTGATGGAATGTGTTGTGAACTGATAATTTTTTTAAAAATTAGTAAAACTTCACAGTATACTTTTAATTGTTAGCACTCACTGACCAGCGAATGTATCACAGTTCAGTGTTCTATTACTGCTTCCTGCTGCAAAGACCATTTAAAATGCAAAATCTCTTTTAGGTGGCCTGCCATATGCTTTGATAGCTTTTGTGAATGCTTTCAGAAATGCTAAATACGAAGAGCCAGATCCGTAGCTGGTATAAATTATCCTCACCCCGCCGGACTGCAGCAGCTGCCGCCCAGCAGAGCCCTCCGCTCGCTACCTGGCAGGGTTCGGCTGTGCCAGCCTGTGCCTCCCCACGGCTCTGCAGCAGTGGCTGCCCCGGGGCCGCCTTGGACACTAGGAGACCTTTTGCAAGCCAAATTGAGCGTCCCCGCTGCAGAGCCCAACACTGTGCTGGCTTCCATCATCACTCCCTTCCTATTCCACTGAGAGTTTATGAATCTGAACCAAAACTTGGCTAGGACATATTTGAATCTTAACTCAGTTTATAGCTCCATTTTTCACTCTTTAATTTTCTGCTAATGTTCTATATTTGAATGTGATGACAAGAATGCTTGCTTCGTTTTCCTTTGCTCTTTTTTTATAGTAGAAAGGGTTGGAGGGCATAAAACAGTGTTGCATTTGCTACCGTAAGTGTTCATGCCAGGAGCCTCTCTGTAGATTTATCTAATCATGGCCTAGATGTCCAATGCCAGCTGATTTAAAATTTGAATATCAAGGAAAGCAAATGTCCTTGAGAAGAGACAGGTTCAGGAATCATTCAGCAGAGTTACTTGCTTGGTTGCTCTGAAGTAAGTTATATATTGATGGGACTGGGACATTTTGACTGCTGTTAGTTTGTTTTATTTTATGTTCTCATCTGTCCAAAATAGAATTTTTAAGCAGAGAGAGGTAATCTGCAATATTTTGAATTTATATATTGTCCATCCAGCTGTGCTGTCCCCGTCCTTTTTTCATCCACTTGGCTATCTCTGGTCGTATGTTTGCAATAGCATCTGGACATCTGATAGTTCAGGGCTGACTTTTGACTGCGAGGACTGGTGTTCTGTGAAGTTAAAGGCAAAACTCTTTAATTCTATGTGCTGCTGTCAATGGATAACTGGCTTTCAGCTATTCCCTGCCACAATGCCCTGCCAAGACATAGTCTTGCTTCTAGTAAGCATGGGCAAAGCAAGTCTAAAGTGTAACTGGGATGTGTCTTCAAATTGTTCTGCCCAACACGTAGCACCATGCGAACTTTCAGAACATGAGTTAGCAAGAACGCTTCATAATATGAGTCCAAATACGCTTGGCTCTCAGAATAGATGAACAAACAGCTCCCTGTCCCAAGTCTAAGAATAATATAAATCAATGCGGTTAAACCTCTGCTGAGTATTTGCAACTACAGCATTAACTTGCACATGCACTAGAGTTTCGGTGTCATCAGGGATTGCACAGAGCAAAGGTCTGCATTCAGAAATGTGCTGGCTACAACTGGTGACCAAAACCAGAGATTTCCAAATGATCCCCAAGATTCATGTAAGTGCTGCTGTTGTGTTTTGGTTGGTGCTCTGTGTATTTGGAAATACTTTCTCTTCTTGTATAGGAGAGCAAGAAAGAAACACTTCATCAACCTGTTCCTGTTAATCATATTATTATTCACATACTCATGTAATTATTTCAGGATCTGTTCCAAATATTTTTAGCTGGATCCTGATGATAATGAAATTTCCAGGCCTGTTTTCCTACAGCTTGCTGCGTCATGCTAAATGGACTGCAGCAAGAAATGTTGTTGTGGCTGAGCTGTGCTAGAGCCAGAGCATAATTTGCAAATGTGTTTTTTGAGAGCTGCTGAAATTTCTCACCACCTCCTTGCAGAGGGAACGGAACAGTGCAGAACACTTCCCACTGCCGAAATATGAGACTGAGAGCTTTTCAGGCTGATCCTCCTCATGGTGACCATGAGCGTGAACATAAACAGAAACCAGGAGAAAGATAAGGAATTTGGGGTACTTTAATTCCATGTTGTTCTCTAAAAGACTTGGAAAAGAGCCTGCAATTTTGGAGGGACAGAATCTGCCCTCTAACAGGTAACCTCTCTCTTAGGTATCTCAAGTTAATCCAGAAGAAGTGTCTCCAAAATCACTAGTCATATAATTGCTATATTATGGGATTATTCAGTATTTTCCAGGAGATATATACATACAAACATAAGCATATGCAAATAAACACACACACACATATATATGTAATGGCAGGTAGTAATGGTAATATGTAGGTAGTAGAAAGAATAAGCGTGCCAAACTAAAGTGATAAAGAGTGAAATAAGGTCTCTAAACAATGTGGTGCTCAGGATCCTTATTCGAAATTAAAGCCTCCCCGATGATGGCAGTGAGAGCCTAAAGAGATCCCAGGTAATGGGGATCCTCTAACCCAAGCCTCAGTTCTCGTGTTATGCGGATGCTCTGGGTGCAGATGGGCTGGACAGGCCGTTCCCCATGCGCTTACTTGTCATCCCGAGGGGTTGGTTTCTGCAATAGCAGGTACCGTCCCGCAAACCACTTGGGCAGGAGCAGCTCAAGGTGCAATGTAATTGCACAGTCTGGACTGTCATCATTTTTTGTCCTAATGAAGTACTTGCAGTCCTATGCTTTTCCCACTATACTTTTTTCCACTAGTCATTTCCAAAAAAATAAAAGAAGAACCAGCCTTATGCATAAGATCATAACTTGATTATGTCCACTCATACTAGCAAAGTAATGGAAACTTCATCATCCTTAGATGAGTGATATAACTAACATATTCTTTCTACACAGGGGCACATTTTTTGCTCTCCTCACTAGATGACTTGATTCTACATGGGAGGGCTGTGCAGAAGTTTTATTCTCCTATAGTAACACTAAATTTTTCTCCTCATCAGCCATTTTATTGTGCAACAAAAAAGTGTTTCAGGGAAAAATGTCGCAAAGTTTGAATGAACAATGTGCCTGATGTTTGTGAAGATGAACACAAAATAGAATGGAAATTAAAGACTGTCATTAAAAGTAGCAATTTTTAATGCATTGAGATTTTATTTTTCAGCACCCTAGTGGAAACTCCTCATGTCTAATATTAAAACACTTATTCAAAAGTAAATTCCAGTCACATTGCAATAGTTATATGTAGTTGGACGGCTCCTAGCATGTGGGCCAAATATGTTCTTTGAAAGCTGAGCTTTTTATTGTCACTGTTTGTATCTCTAACATGAGGTTTATTCCTGCACATGCTGCTTCTGCACTGGGAGGAATCCTCTCTGATGTCTACATTGAGGCTGTGCTTTGGGAGCTGCACTTCTCCATTTCCAACTTAAACCAGCAGCGCTGGAAAACCGATACGACAGAACTTGTTTTCAGAGCTGCTCTATTCTTAGAGAAAGGCTACGTTAGGAGGATGAGTTGTTTTAAAGGGTTTGCCAGCAAATGATAGCTACTCTTCTGGGTCACGATTCTTACTGCCTTATGTATTAATAGCAACTGCCAGGGTTTCATCATAAGTTTTGTTGCTTACAGTAAGTCACGTGGGTGCTAGAGCCGCAAAGATTTGAGCATCTGTGACCCACATACTGAAAAAGAAGGGACAAATAAGGGCAGAGTGTTTGAGTCGGGAGCTGGATTGGCCAAGCAAACATGTTTATGTGATGCTGGGAAAATCCAATGCAAAGTGCAGCAGCAGTGGGAGGCATCACTGGGCTTCCCACTGCCGCACCATTGGGAAGGTCCTCACAGCAGGGACACCCAGGGGGACAGACTGAGCGCAAAACTTCCCTGTGACTTCCAAATTTGAAGTGTCGCTATGTGAATTCGATGGAGCCAGAACAGTCTGTAGCAGCTGGAGATTTACACTGCTGCAATATGAGGTTCTCGTAGTGATAATGGAATTGCTGCCAGGGAAGGGGACAGGTTTCCTCCCATCCTCCAGTGCTTTGTATCACTTTAAGACCCAGAAGCAACCGTGATTTCTGTTTCTTTTCTCTGCTGCTTTAGCAACTTCCTCAAGAGGACAAGGAAAATATGACTACTCATTGATTATATTTGAGAGTTGTTCATTTATTTTAATAGATGTTTTGATGGAAGCTTGATATATCACAGCCCTAGCAAGCACACCTTGCTGCCTGGGACACTGCATTCATTACTCAGCTCTAGTCCCAGTTTTCCTCTCTTCACCCCCTGGCATCCCCAGTGTTTTTTCGGCACTGTTGCCCATGGCAATGTCTCAGTGTCAGAGCTAAAATTGCGCTAGTGCGATCAGCTTCCCCTGCTGCTGCATCTGCAGCTGATTTTTGCAGCCTGGCTCAAATGTACCTGATCATCTAAACCTCCCTGTTCCACATCCCTCAAGAAGTACCTGCCAGATAGCACAAAAGGCCTCGTTCCATGGGATAAGGAAGCCCAAGTTTTCCTCCTGATGGCACTGTCTTATAGTTAGCTTTTTTAATTAAATGGTGTTGAAACAAATTAGCATATAGATAATGCGAATTAGCCCTTATATTATAAAGGAAGTTCTATTCTGGGTTTGGGGCTGTAGTGCACCGTTAAAACATACTGAGCTGAAATTTATGCCCTAATTATTTGCAGTGATGTGCCTGTCTCAGCTTTTGTACCGAATGAATGTAGGTGAAGATAAAAGTTTATTACAAAAAGCGAGGATTCTAATGGAAGATAGGCCAGTGCTAATTACTGGCTAATCACAGCGTTAGACTAATTATATTATGTGCTTTCACAGCCTTGCTTAGTGCCAAATTGAACACCATCATATAATTTGCTAGAGAGGAGTTAATTTTTCTTGTTATCTTAACAAGAGATTATATTCCTTTTTTTCTCAACATTTCTCAGAATATAGTGTGTTACCACTATTTTCAACAAATTTCCTCTCTTGTTTGCCTTAAGCAACTATTTTGCAAATGTTGGTAGAGAATTTTGGGCAGGTTTCGGTCTCTGCTGCATTAACAGGAGTGAGCCCCAGCGGGGCTTGTGATTGACGTGTCCGGCGATGTGATGACTATGCAAGATGCATTTTCCGAATAATTTTGTCGGATTAGGCTCCATACTGGAGCCAGACAGAACTGATTTGTAACAAGTGAAATGAATCCTGTTTACAAGCAGCTGGGAAATGTCCCAGGCGTGATCCCGCTTACCTGGAGGCGAGTGACAACCTTCTCCCAAAGCAGTGCAGGGCCGGTGCTTCCAGGCACTCAGCATCATAAGCATCTAAAATAAACCTGCTCAGGCACCTAATACTAGTGCAAGTTAATATTTTTGAAGGCTGTTTACCCGGGTAGCAATTAAGGCAAGATGGATAGTTGGAATCTCTAGAGCAAGGGAATACTTAGAAAAAAACTATATTCTTTAGCTTCTATTCCCATTATTCCACAGACATGTGCAATATATCATTAATTTTAAAGACAGAAATAAAACCAAATGGAAGGACTTAGATTCAAAGGCAGTACTTAAGCATTGCATTTTCTCCCTGTAATGGCTTGAAAATCTCTGTTGAGCTTCTAGTGACAGACCTGGTAGAACGCTCCCAATTAAATATGGATTCTTCGCGATTCAGAAGCAGAAGCTTTTACTAGCTGAAGGTGACAGTGTTAAACTTGGTGGGGACAAACGGTTCTTAGATTCCTAAAAGTTACTCTGTATCTGCTCCTTTCTTCATAAAGACATTTTTTTTTCCATCTGGCTTATATAATATAAAAACATTTTCCCCTTTTTTCCCTCTTTTCTGTGCAAAATTAAGTGTAGTTTATTTCCAGCAAATTCTTTCCATCCTTGCCATATTGAATTTACTTCTTAATTTTAGACCATGCATGATCCCAAGGAAATGGCTACGTTTTGGTACATTTTTTACAGTTACAACTCTCTCTGAAAAGCTGATATTTTCCTGGAGACTCTGAGGCAGATGTCCACATGTTCATCAGGTCTCTAATTGGAAATAATCTTCAAAAGAGTTCAGTGTCTGGCATGCTTTTTATGAAGAGCTGATCACTTATTTTAGTACCTACCTAGATGAAGAGCCCTTTTGAAAAACCTGACCCCAGCTGTAAGTGCTGAGCATGGTTCAGCATCCGATTTGTTGTTTTGCAGCCAGCAGCCAGTGAGATAATTATCTGTCTCTGGTATTAATACCGAGGGAGACTCCTGCGTCCAGTCTCTTGCCTGGGACTCCCCAACTGCATCCGTACTAATAAATTAGACGGGCTTGGATACAAGCTCCCACACCAGCATGCGACTGCCCGTACCGTCCTGTGCCCACAGGACTTGTCCAGACAGTGCCTGGCTGTGCTTTGGGGATAATCAAGGGGATTGTAGTAGGGATAAAGCTACTTTTTATTGCAGGAGTGGAAGAATTAGTTCTTTTCCATCTGTCTAGCATGTGCGTTTATCAGGGACATAGGAGAAAGAGGAAAAAAGGCAGGATGAGGCAGTATCCAAACAAGCTGATGGTTCCAGCCAAGCAACTGACTGATGATGATGCTGTTAGTGCAGGGCTCTGAAGCATTATTTAGTGTTATCTAGCAGTAATAATAGATTCTTATGTATCTAACTCTTTCTTAATGACTTATTATTTGGAGATAAACATGCTCGGCCAATGCTGCCCTGAATGGAAAGGTTTCCACTCAAAAAGTTGCTTCCAGAGGCTTCTTAAAGCAGGCTACTGCCAAGTGATTTCCCTCTACGTTACAGGATGGCATAGAAAACCGCAGAGGAAGCTGCCAGTAATGGGTGTCCTAAAGTCATCAGGATAGTTAACTCCAACGGCAGGCAGAGTGTTATCTGTTTATATCTCATATTAATGCCTCTAGTATTGAAGAGATGGGCTAGAATCAAGGCCGTGAGCAGAAATGTGGTCAGAATCAGAGCTAAGGCAGTGATTGCAGCAAAGGCAAGCTGTAATGCTGTAATTCTTGGGCTGTCCTCTCCCCTTGGTGTGTTTCTATTTACTCTCTTCCACTGTTGCCCATCAGGACTGCCAGGCTCTGCGGGGCAGGGATTGGTTATTATAATTCTTGCTGTGCTTTTCGTAATGAGTCTGAATCTCAGGTGGGCTGCTCTTGATGCATGAATCATGTATTAACAGTAATGTTGGGGGGTTGACTCACAAAATCTTAACTGATAAGTGGCCTAGATGAGAAGCACAGTCTCTATTTGTCAGAGGTGTAAACTATACTGTAAACTGCTGCTGGTTGCCAACATGCTGGGGGTTCAGGGCAGGGTTGCCATGGGAATCTTGAGAGGGAAGGCAAAGCAGGGCACTCACACTTTTTATTTCATTTTTAGGAACACTACCTCCATCCATTGCTCTTCTCAGTTTGGTCTCTGACTTCAGGTGAGAAGGAAAATTAGGTAAAACACTGTGTAAGATCATTTTAATAAATGGCTGCAATAAAATAAAGCTCTTGAGGAGCCTCTGTAGCTTTGGGGAGTTAGTGCAGAGACGGCCGGGCTGGGCCTGGCTGTGGAGCTGGTGGTATGGGCAGATTTGTGGCACAGCCTTGGTTCTAGCACACACAGAGGGCTACAGGAGACAGACAAAATGCAGATTCATGTCTGCTGTTTGATACCCATTCAGAAAGAAGGGAAAAAAAGGACATGGCACAATCTGGAGGAGAAGGAACAGTGTCATAAATCTCTTAACATCCACAGATACCCGCTTCAGAATTCAGATTTAGATTTGTTATGAAGGGAACTCTATGACTATAGCTCATTTCTCTGTAGAGTCAAAATGGGAAATAGCTTGGTGAGAAAGAGTGGAAAAATCAGGATGCAACAGAAAACATCCTTGTACTGCCTTATAATATCTGGTGCACTTAGAGCTATCTGAAATCCTGTGGTCGTGCTTGCCACCAGATCCCAATGCTACAGAAAAGCTACAAAGGGGAGCAGAGATGCTTGAGGCAGAGCAGGGCTTCCAGGGAAGGCAAAGTAACCAGGGCAGCACTCACCGGCAGGACTGAATGGGGCAAATGGTCACAAAGGAGATGGAGAAGGCACAGATATTCGTTACTTTATTTGCTTTCTCTAATACTAGATGCAAGGGTTCCCAGTGACATTGTCAGACTGCTGGTTTAGAAGAGGTAAGAGGAATTATTTTTTTTTATACAAAATATTATTAAACTTGTAGTTTTAGGAAGCTACTGTAGAAAGCCCAAAGTAGAAATGGTCTCAGGCAACTTCATGATATGGTGCCAGGAGTTGAGCAAAACCTTGAATTCCAATAGAGTAAAGTAAAAATTTGGCTTCCTCTACCTGATTCAGAAATAAAACCTAAAATCTTGAAAATTGAATATATCCGGCTGTTTAAGGCTCTGTTTTTCTCAGGTCAAATCATTTCTGTTCTGATTAGTGTGTGATATCTACGGAAGGCAAAATGAGGTGTTCCAGTTTTGTCCAAGCAATTATTTTAATGGTGTTTGTTTTTCTGAAAACGTTTAAACGTTTCAGCTTCACCCCAAAGCACATTTGGAAAGAAGAAACATTTATTTTAATCAGCACATTCCCCGTGCTTGCTGCGCTCGGGCGCACCAGCACCACGGCTCTTGCTGTCTGTTTGCAGCGAATGCCTCATCCAACTCCTGCCAAACACTGATTTCTGCTGAAAATGCCATGGAGACTTGTTTGTCTAGGTTATGGATAAAGCTCAAGAAGGTTTTGCTTGTAGCTGCTGTAAATCAGAATGGCATAACTTCCAGCTTCCCCTTTGTTCTGTGCTCCGTGGAACAGCCAAGTAAATGTTACGACGTTGTTATTAGCTCACATTTCCAGTTTACTGGTATCACCACTGGGTTTGGGGCAGTAGTTGATCAACAGGGTTAAGCTGGAACTTAATGGTTTTTGGCATGTGACATCCCAGCTACCTTTCACATTCGATAACATCATTTAGTGCAGACGGAGCCAAGGCGGCTGTGGCAGTGATGGTGAGGATGGCCAAGATGCTTCTTCAACGCAACCGCTGCTGCAAGAAGCTACTCAACACCCTCCTGCTCAGCGCAGCCCAGAACGCATGAACCAGCTCTTCAGCTGCAGTATTTTGGGCAGTGGTTATTGCAAGGCAGCACCGTAACCCTTGTTTTCCTAGAGAAAATAAGAGTTTTTAGTGTTCTTGTGCAAAAGGCTTATGCCTAGATAGTGCTGCAACAGCCAGTGGGTGGCACTCTTGTTGCAAAGAAACTAAAAAAAAATAAGATAAGAAAGGCAACACTTCGGAAAGGTTTGGATGGAAGTTTTCCATTGAAAACAGCAGCTTTGTCGAAATTGAAACATTTCATGGCACATGTCGCTTCTCAATGAATTTTTAATGGGAAAAATGTAAATGAATCTGTTTGACTTTATAATTTCAATTTAGCTTGTTTTCCCTTATTTTATTGATTCAATTTATTGGTTTATGTGGATATGCAATTTTAATATAATTCTTAAATTTTATAGCTTTTTATTCCAATAAATTGAACTCTCATAATCAAGTGGCCTTAATTCATGGGGAAAAAAAGGAAACATTTTGGTATTTCTAAAAATAAAAATACTAAAAGCCATTAAAATGCTCTTCAAGGGAAAACATCATCTTTGACTCCCAATTTGGAACAAAGATTCAGTGCTTAAGGCCTGAATTTTATATGTTCTGGAGGTTTTGGCTTCTGCCCAGCTCTGAATGGGCTGGTTTCCTTAAATGTACTTCTTTTCCAATTGTAAGTGAATTATGGCTAGAGGAGCTATTGTGGTTAGTCCTTCTCTCTTGGCACTGCATGGCACTACTGCAGCGCCACATAAAAAATACTTGAGCGTATGCAGTTATCTCAATGAAATCAAGACACCTGATTAAGTCCAGACAAATATCGTAGGGATATTCAAAGTAGATATGTACATAAATGGCTTTTTACATCAGGGCATTCTGAAGGACCTGAGGATGTCCCAGAGGAAGATGGCAATTCCCATTTCCCCTCCAAAGATCCATAACTGCATTTACTCTCAAGTGCTGCAGCAGAATATTCGAGAAAGCTTAGTAAGAAAAAGGAGCATGTCCTATTTTTTTAATTTCATTTGATACAGTTATCTGGGTGTCTGTGTCAACAGTGGAAAATGAGCCAAGCTGCATTACTACCTCTGTCAGCTCTTCAATAGCACGGAAGAGTCTCCTGTCCTCCCCGGAGGAGCAAGAGAAGTTCACATTGTAATATTAATAACTGCGGGCTCCTTTAATAATTAACACGCCGCTAACGGTGGCTGAACATCCCCTTTCGGATTCCAGATACGGACGGATTGGGGCCAGGGAAGTGCCTGCAAGGTGTCCTAGTAGCAGCCTACACCAGGGTGGAGCTGTTCTCCTCTGGCCCGCACCATAGATGAAAGCAAATGTGGGCTCTCTGGCAGATGTGAAGCTGTTACGGAGGAATAAAGTGCTGAACCCCCGTCACTGCAACCCAGGGGACTGCTTTGATATCAGAGCAGATTCCTGCTGGCGGATACACTCACCTGCCTGAAGTGAAATGGTACTTAGAGTAGGCGACAGCTGCTACACATGCCCAGTTTGCCCCAAAATTGCAGATCTGGAATAAAACCACGGCTGAAAGTAGTGGCAAAGCAGGTGTTGTCCCCAAAAGTGTTTGTGTTATTCACATGCCCGAGTTGGTTGGGCCTAGGGTTTTCTGTCTGAGATAGAATTGCTAGAGCAGCTTTAATAACAAGAGCTGTAACATTTAGAAAATCTTCCGCGATCTTTGCAATGTGATTTACATTGGATAAATGTTGCTAGTGCTGTGCTGCAACATCCTGATGTTTTGGCAGTATTCCTACTACCCTACATGTTTCTGCTAGCAAACAGGTCATTTGAAACAGTTTAAGCAGTTTAAATGCTTCTCAAACCATCGTCCGATATCAAAAGATCTGATGTTATGAACCAGGGCTGGGAGGGAGGACAACTAGCAATGTGTGAGTAGAGTTCCTGGCAGGTAAAGCTGAATTTCCCATCTTTCTGCCCCTTATTGTGCAGCTCCAAACCTTCCCATGATGGGAGGGTACTGATCCAGCTGAAAACTAACCTAACAAAACAATATGAATATTTTTATATAATATTTATATATAATATTTAGATAATGTTTATATATAATATTTATGCGATGAATATTATATTTATTTATTTATTTATTTATTTTAATATAATAAAAATATTTTTTGCCTGTAAGGCTTCCTATCCTTGTTTAGATTAGTTTAGCTGCTTGTGGACTATACCAGAGTTAACCAAAAAAGATGTTAAAAGACGCTTGGAATTGCATTGGTTTATGTCCAACTGTGGGATGTCTTTAAAAATAATAAGTCTTATTGTTACAGTATCAGTCTTTTGTAATACTTGATGAAATGTTAATTCTCATTGTCTGTGGCACAGCCACAGCTGTGGTGATTTTCAACTACCTGTTCAGCCACATTTAATAAAATTCCCAAGAGATTTTTTGATTTTCTAATATTTTCTCACTGCTTACATTTGAGAAGTTGTGAAACAGAAACAGAGAAGGGCTTCGAGTGAGAAATTCTTTTCCTCGGTGATAAATGCGGGCGGCAGCTGCAGAGTGCGAGAGAAACTTCCATAAGCACCTGCAAGAATCTACAACAACCGTGACATTAGATGAGGTCTTGTAGACCGAGGTCAGATAGTCTCACGCTGGCCTTGAGGGACAAGCAAGATTCAGAATTTGAGGTACTCAACCCCATATTTAGGATTTCAACCTAAAATGGAAGCAGGAGGCAGGAATATGCAACAGAAAGGCATCCATAACAAGCCAAAATCTCATTGCATTCGATGAATTTACTGCTGACTTGTGGAGAGGTTGTAAGGTGAATTTTTAACCGGATTCAGTCAGGAGGTAGAACTTATCTTCTGCTGCAAATATAGAATGTTCAGTGAAGAACTGAAATGATGAATTTGACATTTCTGTTTCTATTTTATTTATATATAAAGAGTTATTTATGTATTTTGTTGCAACTTGGTTCCTCATAGGTATTGTCATGATGGTGATTTTCATTTTCCATTCTTTGTGGTCCGTGTTCCGTGGTCCTGCTGTCCGTCCTGTCCCGCATCTCCCTTCATGTCTCTAGGCAACGAACCCTGGGAGCCAACAGTCCACCCGCATCCCGGGGATGCTCCAGGCCTAGAGGAGAACGGGAGGAAGGCGAGTAAACTGCAGTTCTCTTAATGACACTATTTCAGAATTAAAATATTCTCTGTTTTGAAGGTGAAATACCAAAATCTTCAGCAAAAAAGGCATATTTTTTTCATCTGAATTTTACATTGGAAAACTGGTTCTGATAGAAGAATTTCTAATGGATCTATGCTTAGCCCTTTTCTATGTTTCTTAAACAAAAATATAATTTTTTACCTACTTCAGCAACACACACAGTGTCAGTAATTGGACCTCAAATGTAAAGGAGAAGTACAACTTAAATAACAAATAGGTTTATATTACATAAACATGAAAAAAATAAATGGAATGGATGAATATGAGGAAGCTAAGAAGGGTTAAGTATAGTAGCTTTGAGTGACATTTCAAATTTTTTAGCAGTTGCACAGAGAATCAAAAACTTTTCAGATGTTTTTAATTAAAAGCATTCTAATAAGCTCTGCTTGAGAGAAGTGAGTGCTTACATTTTCATTTAACATCAAAATAATGACAGAATTGCATCGCATATTTTGGACATGTTGGTAGAGGTCAATTTTTGGTTTCTCTGAGCCTGTTCACCCATCTGTGCTCTTTCCAAATAACATGAATCTCAAAATGTTATACCAGTAACAAGAAAATACTTGTTTTACAGAAAAAAAATGTTGTTTGAGAAAACAATGAAAGCAGAAATCTAACCATGGAATGTAATAGGTAGCAAAACTAGAGCTAAAATATTGATGCTTTTGTCCTTTGGTGTGTTTATAGTTTATTATATAATGATGCTGGCAGCAGTCAGCTGGAAGGCAGTTGAGTGATGATTATAGGGGAGAGACATTGAAGAGGATCCTGAAGTTCTGGCTTCAGTTCTGTGTGTCTAACACTGTGTGTGACCATGTAGCAGTTCACCTGTTCTCTGCTTCTAACACGAAGAGGATCAATGTTCAGGGCAGAGACTGAGTCCTGTGTGTTTCAGTAGTACCTAGTCCAGTCCCCTCACACTGCTTATTGGGACTTCTAGGCTTGTTCTGGTTAAAAAGTTGTTCTGCTTGCAGAAACATAAACATTTCTGAGATTTCAAACACAGAGTAAAAAACTATTCTACTTCAGAAGGAATCAGATATACTTAAAGATTTTAAATGCCAAAGTTCCCCTGGAATTGCTGGTATCTTAGAAGCTTGCATCTCCATGTGGGTATCAGAGAGGGAAGCGGAAGGCCCTGCTCAAGATGGGTGCTTTGTAAGGTGGGAGGAAATATTCCCGTGTATATTTTTGCTGGGTGTTTTGGTCAGAAGTTCAATGCTACAGTTGGCCAGGCTTCCCATAAAACTAGTCAACACCAACATTCTCTCATGATCATTTGCAATTTCAATTACTCTACTTAGTGCAAATGCATTTGATTGAAAAAAGCTCAAGAAAAAAGGACACTACTGTGTGTTAACAGTAAGCAATAATTACAATGTAATTTTAAAAAATCTCTGCAGATTCTGATTGGGATAAAAACCTGGGTTTAACTTTCCTGGTGCACTGGAAAATACAAGCTAAATTTGTCTGCTGAAGTTCTTTGGTATGTCCTGATTACCTTGTTTCATGTCCATGCAGACACCAGAAAGGCAGTGGGTTACCTGAAGATGCAAATCAGGGGAAAAAAGGGGAAAAATCTGAAATCAGAATGTTGATTTTACCCTAGTGCTGCTGAGAGCAGAGCCCGATAACTTCAGGACCTTCTCACATGATGTTTCACGTGGGTTTTCATGGTCTTGCAGAGTCCACAGAAGGATGCACCCGTCATCATAGCGACAAGTCAGGATCCTCGGCAGAAAAGTGTGGCCAACACAACGGGAGACTTTGGAGATAACCCATGACTGACTCCCAGGAAAACGGTAGCTGCTTGGGGGGCAGAGATTTCCTTTTTGATGCTGATCTTTTCCCCCTGCAGAGCATTCCTCCCACCTCATCAATATTTTAGAAAAGAAAGAGAAACCTTCTACAGCTGCAGAGGCAATTTGGAGAAATTAAAAATTTATCTTGTTTAGAGCAGAGCCTTCAGCAGCTGCTGAATACCCTTAATCCAGGTGGATAACCTGCACAGCTCCCCTCTCCAGGGCGAGCAGGTCCATGAGACAAGGCCCCGGCAGTTGTTTCAGGCAGGAATCTCGTGTCTGGACCTACTTTTAATTCCAGCAGAATAGATATATTCAAGCAGAAGTAACGTTTTTTTTTTTTACCAGTTTGTCCCATTTGGATGAGGCAACAGGAATCAAGTCCACTCTTAGCACAGTTTGTGTGGCAGGATTACACCAGGTTTTGAAATCAGCTCAGTAATTAAAAGGACATGGACTTCACAGTTTTTGGCAAAAATTACTGCAACAAAAATACCATTTTTTAACTTTTTTTTTCTGCTTTATGCTTTTCTTAATGCTAGCAATTGAGTGATAACCATAACAACTGTCAGCTGAATCCCATACAATGGGAGATGAAGTCTTTCCTCCTGGTGCTGCTGCTGTTCCTGCTGTTCCTGGGTGCCCTGGAAGTAAAATTATGTTTTGCAGTGCAGTTTGCAGTTAAACTCCTGAAATCTGCTTATTTTGCTTAGTCTTGTGCAACCGATCTCGTATTAGGCTCTGACAGGTGATCATGCTCTCAGCATTTGCAAGACTTGAGTAGTTCTGTTTCAGAGCGGGGGAGTTTCAATTATTAGGGGTGAGGTTTGTAATAATATTAGATGAAACACAGAATTTTGGCTGTGTAAAAATTTCAGGCAATTCCATGTTTCTATTCACTTTAAAGTGGAAAAAAAAAATGTGTTTTGGAAATTTCTTTCCAAAATATTCCCTCTCTGAGAATTTACTGGGAGAAGGAAAAAGAACAAAACTTGAGACTCAAAAATCAAAACAAAACCTTAATTTCTAAAAGCCTTTTCAACATATGTTTTATTCCTGTGTCTAAAGGAGATGTAACTAAAACATTTCAAGTTCTTTTTTTGTGATTATGTAGAGGGGAGACCATTCTTTCACTGGCTGTATTTGACACTACCACAGTTGGTTACTAATCCATATGAATGAGCAAACAGACACCATTGCTAAGCACAGAGACCACTCGTAAATTCCTTTTCTCTCAAGAGAGCAAGTTGTGGCTGACAGTGATAGACTGTGTACAGTAACCGTGCTGTTTGTTTACAGATTTACATGCAATTTCCACCCACTAGAACTAATTGTTTTTAGCAACACCAGTAATTAGAAGCCCCAAAGAAGCATCGAATTTTCCAACTGGGCCTGGTACGAAATGGTGTGTAACAGGGTGTTGTGACAGTTTAGACTAGGGCAGGGAGCAATCTCAGGAAAAGAAATATTCAAAGATTTTGTTGCAAGCTGAATAATTGGAGCCTCCTGCTGCAGTTCTAGAGGAATCGTGTAGAGCCCGTGATACTTCTTATGGTCATTTTTGTTAGAACCCTTCATGGAAACACTCCACAGTTTTCAGGAACAAACCACTTCTGATTAACCTTGTGGGGCAAATGTCTTCTGAGGTGAAAAATGAAGGGACAGAGAAGAATGTTTCTGTGACTCGAGTAGAACAAGGCAGTCTGATAGGATGGTCAGCTGGAAGCCAAGAGGTCCAGTTCAAAAAAGGCCTTTGAATTCACATCTCCTCCTGCAGATAGCATCATTTTCCTCAAGGTGTTTGCACACTATTATGCGATTATGTTACAGATTGTGAGACATAGTCCAGTGAGGGGAAAAAAAGAAGAGTGGTGATTTTCCAGGCAGCGGATTCAACTTCACACCTCAGTGCAAGGCAGGTTTTTGCATCATCTGGGATAGGTAGTAGTGGGAATCTATTTCTGACTAAGCGCTGAATAATCACTGCCAGAATGCCATCATGGTGCTGATGAGTATTTATCCAACACAAGAAAAACAGCCTGCTGATTCTTGAACCGCAGAAAGACGTAATTGTCATTTAAAATCTGGCGTGGTGTTTAAAATACTATATTTATTATCTTTTGAAATCTTTATAATTATACATACAAACTATCACTCTGAATACATTTGTCTGCCTAAGAAATATTCATTTATTCTGGCTAGACTATTGTGTTATTCCATTTCTGATATCTTGCTGAAGATATCTAGCCCAAACAATAACAAAAAAGAAATAACTCCTGTCTAAATGGGATGCAAAGTCCAGTCTGTTTCAAAGGTATTAACTCCTGTTAAAGCTGCCCTCAGCACTATAAATTTATATGTCTCATTTGGAATGTGTCATTCACACAATAACAAATGTTCCTCTTCCTCCTCTCACAATATAATGACCATATCAGATAAAGATTTCTTTAAAAGAAAGAAGTGCTAGGAAGAGAATAAATAAAACTTCTCAGCTCCAGATATGCCAAACTCTTATCAAGGATTGTGACAGGGTATAAATTTTCAGAAATCTTGAAGTTGAGGGGAGGGGAAAATCAAGCTTTGTCTTAACAAGATGATAACAGCTCCTGGCTCTTGCTCAGTAAGTTCCACCCCAGAATTTAAGCAGAGGGATAATCAGGCTTATTGGCTTGGATGGGGATGCGTCTGACTGGGATAAGACCCTGCTCTTTGGCCTGGCTGTTGTTATGTGGAGTTACTTGCTGAAGAGTGTTGACAGAAATAGTAACCCCTAGGTTGATGCTTTCATCTGTATGCCGGACAGGTAAATCAGAGACAGGTCCGTGTCCTGCTCTGCACTTGTGTGACGTGTGGATGTCCACAGAGTTCTCGAAAATGCAGTTTTGAAAGCTCTGAGACCGAGGACGCTGCCCAGCGCAGTGAAACGCTGATCTCAAAATGAAATATTCTGCCAGCTGTAGAGGGGGAAATAAGACATTGCCTCTGTTCCAAAAAGCATGTTGTGGCTTTGTTTGCCGTGCTGTAAAATAGTGCTACAAGCATGCACAACAGTAGAAAAACTTGAGAGTGCATTGGATCATTTCACCTCATTTCTTGCAGATGTGGCTGTGAAGCAGGAATCACTGGTCACAAGTCCTGCTGTGTTTATTTCAGATTTGCTGCCTGATGTGGTTTCTGGCTGTCTATAGGCAACCCAGCGATTCAATACCCACAGTTAAAAGGGACTAGGCCACCCTGTTGCTGTTTAAATAATCGAGACACTGATGCATATCTACATCTCAAAACAAATACATATTTTTAAAAAGCTTCCTCAGTGTAGCAACTCTCACTGATGCTCTCTTAATTGCTTATAAAATATAATCTCTTGAATCGGTGACTCCAGAGCAAGGAAATTCAGTGGAAAGAACTGCTGATGCCCCCTGAATTCTCCTAATGATGCATGTGTAAGGTTCCTGGCATGAATATTAGTCTTTCTGTTGCAAACACCTGGCTGTGCTTTGTGACATCCTCTCCGCGCTGCAAGGCAGCAGAAGTGCCATCCCGTCACCCTGGCTGAGGATGTCAGCTCCTCCGTTGCTTGTTCCCGTCCTGTTTGCCCATCACTCATTGTATTACAAGGATGCGTTATTACTTAGATAACACTCCTGTTTCCTGGAGTAATAGTGTTGTGGCTTTTAGAGGGCTATCAGCCCAAAGATCAACAAGGCTCCGTTTTCTCTAATTACAAACCTTTGAGCGTACAGCAGCTGGAACAGCTTTTATATTTTGTGTGCCTGGAGTATTATTTATCATTAACACTAGGAATTTTGGGGCTTTATATCAAGATTGCACAAGTTCTTGTTCTGAGAAACAAGACGATACGGCCAGGTACTGTCGGCACGTGTCGCAGGCATCCGTATGTGCCGGGCTGGGATTTGGCAGGTGTTTTGGCCTCCTACATACCAGCAAATGCTGCAGCGTTTTAGGCACCAAGCAGCCCTGGGGAGGACCCCTTAGCAAAGCCCTCTCAAGTCTTTACTGTGCTTAAAAAGTCGCTCTTTGGGTGTTCTGGGGCATACGATGTGTTTCAAAGACGGGGGATTGAGCTGAAGCGGGGCTACAGCGAGATGTCTGATGGTTAAGGAGAGGAGATGTAATGATTCTGGACAGCAGCTGTCAGGGTTCAGAAAGTTATTTGTTCCATTGGTTTATGGCACAAGCTAGTAGTATTTTATTGTCAAACAGAATTAGTTTTATATCAAGAAGAGTGATTACTTGGGCTCGCTGCGTTTGGGATTAAACTTGATGATTTCATGTCCATTATTGATTTAGGCTTTACATTTGGAGAAGTAGAGGTTTTCATTTCACTTAGTGGGATTTGATCACAGTAGATGTAATCTTCAATGGTTTCTGCAAATAAATTCGTAAAGCTGCTACCCATCTTACAGTAACTGAAGAAAAAAGGCAAATGGGGCATAGGAGACCAGCACCTTATCTCAACAAAATCAATGCAAAAAGATCTAGAGAAGATGGCAAAAGAATTCTGCTTATTTCCCTAGTGCACTACGTGCATGGTAACACCTGAGCATAATGCACAGGAAACCAGGACCCGTGCAAAAGATGTCCTGTCCGTGGTATATCACAGCTGCAGACTCCCACAATATGCGTTTGACATATGGGTGCCAAGTACTTAAGATCCTCTTTTCTAATTTATCCTGAAATTACACACAAAAGCAGAAGGGGCAGCAAAGGTGCCTTCCAGCACTAAAACAGGACCAGTGCAATACCAAATGTGGGAAGGGCATGAAACATCTCACTGCAGATATCCCCTTTGAACAGACTTGAAGGAAATAGCCTGTTCAAACAAGCTCTGGAGAACCAGCCAGTTCTGCTCTGCTGCTGGGGAACCTCCAGCCAAGAGAAACCAGATGGTTTGTGGCCAGCCCGGGCTTTGCTCCCCTGGGCGAGAGTTCACGCCTGCAAAGGCAGCACCTGGGTGGGCTCCAGGGCTCTGCAGCTGTCCCCAAGGAGGGTGGCAGTGCAGGACACTGTCCGCTGCACCCGCAGTGTCAGCAGTTGTGGGAGCAGCAGCAAGTCCTGCTGCTTCGTTCAGAGCTGTCACGTTGAGGCCTTCAGGACTGGGGCTTCTAAAACAGCCTCCTTGGTTAGCGCTCTCCTCGGATACCTCTGTCTCACGGATGCTGAACAGAATTAAAGAAAAAGCAGAGCTGTTTGTGTGGTGGTGAGTCAGGCTCCCTTTATCATCGCCCTTTTCCCCGTGTGCTCGTACGCTGCCTGCATGACTCAGGCAGTTTCAAACACGGAGAGCAGGGACCGTAATTCACATCCTTTGAGGTATTTAGCCATACCCAGCCCTTGTGTGTGTGCACAGAGGAGCTTCCCCTGTGTGCAGCCTGGGCTCAGAATGGCTGTCATGTAACCTAAAAAAGAAATTAAAAATTAAAGTGTGTGAGCAGTGAGTGTGATGCAGCACAGTAGGTACTGAGCGCGGACAGGGAGGCCTGGGACGATGCTCCTTGGACCTCACGGCTTGGAGGGATGTGAAAATCAGCCAGCTCTCCCAGGTCCCTGCGTGGCTGGAAATAGTTAAAACTCTGAGGCAGGAAAGTTAAGTCCTGTCACACTAATCCTGCGGGTAGCAGGCATAGGATGCATAATTTCTTTCACTAATCTTGAGAACTGACCTGCCTGGAATGCAGAAATCTGAGCTATCTCCCGTGCTTGGAAAGATGTCTCTAGTCAATGGGGAAAAAAAAAGAGAAAAGGAGAAAGTAGATGGAGGATGTAGAAAAGGAGGAAGTAGATGGTTTGTTCTGAAACTAATGGGTTTTATTAGTTGAGATGGCAGCTAAAAATAAAAAACTGTTGCCTAAGGCATTTATTTTTTTACTAATTTTGGGGTTGCTTTTCTTTGTAGTGTATCTGTTCAGTGAACTGGTTCATGTTTAATGGGTCACTACGTTGTGGTTACAATAGAAAGGACAGAATGTGTATTTTCTAGTTTGAATATGTGGAAAAGTACAGTCTTCCGAAGAAAACAGAATAAAGCTAATACTGCTTAATGGCAAAATAGTTGGACCAAATCTCTCTCAATATATTGAGACTATTTAGTATATATTGAGACTATATGTAGCAGAGTGAGGGAGAGATATCTGTCTTTGTGGCTCTCTCAATCTTTTTTTGCTGCAATGCTTAAGCAAATAGAGGCAAATGTGACTAAATCGTGCAGCCTGACTGAGAGGTTAAGGTCATAAATCATTTAGGAATTACAGAATTCATCAGAGGTATTTCGATATTGTAAGGGATGTCAGAATGGATGCAGGTGCCAAACAGTATTTGAAAATCCCAACAACTTCTTTTTTAATAGTGATTTAGTCTCCTCCTGGACTAGCGAACCTAAGGTAAGGTTCTGGCTTGAATGTCTTAGTGTTTCATTTATTTCTTCCCTCCAGTGTCCTCTTATTTCCCTCTGAAGAGCAGAAACCTCCGTTCCTGCCTGCTGCTTTAGGCAGGCGCTCAGGCTCCAGGGCAGGAGATTTGACTTGTGAGATCCCTTGTTTCCTGACCGCAACGGCAAACGAGTCTTGAATTAGCTCACTGTAACCATGGGCTGGGTTCGCTAGGGATAGTGTGTAAAAATGTGTTTAAAAGAGAGTCAACCAGGCAGAAATAGAGAAGGGAAAGGGAAAGGGAAAGGGAAAGGGAAAGGGAAAGGGAAAGGGAAAGGGAAAGGGAAAGGGAAAGGGAA
>JAWLRI010000333.1:3814113-3825820 GCA_034781795.1 Crypturellus tataupa | reverse complement strand
AAAGGAAAGGAAAGGAAAGGAAAGGAAAGGAAAGGAAAGGAAAGGAAAGGAAAGGAAAGGAAAGGAAAGGAAAAAAGAAAAAACACATATAGCTCCAATGATTAAAAGATTTGCAGCACTTTTTTAACAATTTAGCCCTATCCAGGGGGAAAAGGTATGAATATAGTATTCTGCTTTCTCTTTTCATCCTATGCGGACAGCTGGCTGCATGGTGTATCACTTAGAGAGTACATGATGGCTTTGCTGAGAAAATTTCTAGTATTGCCACCACGTTTACTTTTGGGCAACCTCGGAGGTTCTAGAGGTTTGGCAACCTCTGCTGTGACTTTCCAAGAAGGTCCAGATGCATTTTTAGCACTAAATATTCTTATCTTTCGTGAAAGGGATTTTCAAGAAAGATGGCAGAGATCTTTTATTTTCCCTTCCTGAAAATTATCAGTCCTGTAACTGCAGAAATACCATGGTGCCTGTGTCCATCCTCTGGCTTGAATTGTGTTAATAAGAGCAGTGCTGCTTGCTAGAGCTTAGCTCGGGTCTTAGGCAGAAGATGACTTCCAGTTTTGTAGCCGAGTTCTGTAACTTTCTAACCCAACCACTTGTGAACTTCCATCAGCAGCAGGAATCAGGAAGCTGATTCATTTTGAGTCCAAATTAATGACTAGATTCAATGACTCCAAGAGCTTGTATGAAGCAATTTCAAAATGGATATATTTTTTAAAATGGTAGAAAATAAAGACACAAAACAGCACTTGGTGCTTGTATGTCTCTTAATCGGGCCACTCAGCTTCTGGCAATTCTGGGAAACTAGTTGATTTATGAAGCATATTATATTGACAGATGCACACTTCCATTATTCACACGCTGGCTTGTACTGCGACTCAAATCACTAGTGTTTCTTTTAAAAAATACATTGCATCTCCTGAGTTGCAATGGCTAAAAGCCTTACAAAGAAGGCTTTAGCAAAAAAAAAAGAAGGAAAAATAGCACAATAACATAACAGCTGAACATTCAGCACAGCCCTTGCTCTGATTATGGTTTGCCTTTGAAAATCCTATGTCAAGTGCCCTTATTTACATGAAGCGTGTTTTAAAGCGGCAGCAGTTGTTTTAAGAATGAGACGTAGCTCTTGGCTGTATAATAAACTTGTTAAGAAAAGGGCTGCTGCCTTCTCCTTTGTTGCTTAAGTGCAAAATCCTCTCAGGTGCATTAGGATTGTGCAGTTACTGAAGCTTTTCCTCTTGCTGTGCTGCCGTGGTCTGGTTTATTTTACTTCTGCTCTGGGGTGCAGGCAAGTTGCCCTAAGGAGGTTCTCATCTCCCTTCTGCTTCAGGTTGGCTCCAGGAGGTGCCCGCGTGTCCTCGTTTGAGAAGCAATCGAGACTCCCAAAACGCTTCATTCCAGTGAGCAGGTATCCTGCCAAGTTTTCTTCTTCCAGTCTACCTTCTGCTGGTAGTATGAATAAAAAGAAGAGTGATACAGAAGGAATAAGCTGAATTCTTTTGAAATTTGGGGATTCCCTTAGAAACTATGGCTTCTAGTAAACCTTATCTAGAGGAATGCAGCTTCTGTGGGACATTAAATTAACTGCCTTTTAATTCTGCAATCAGCTGCTCCTGACAAACGCTCTAAAAGCCTGAAATCCTTTGGATTTCGGGTTTTGGTGGTGCATGTTTGGTGCTTTTAAAGCATTTGCCTTGTTAGAAGTATTCGTTAGAGACAGCTCAAAGACAGAAATGGCCTTAAATGATGCTGTTTTGCAATGGACCAAATCGAACCTGCGGCACCATACACAATATTTACTGATATGGCAGGTAAAGGAGCTAATTCTATATGTTGATTTCTGGTAATCGTGTAACCAGGCACCTAGACAAGTGTGCCTATCTCCATGGTTTTACTTTAGGGAATGATTTTAGAAAAATAACTGAATTCACTCTGTTGAATGACAACCGCTATTTATCATTTTGAACGATAACTGGTATTTATGAGGCGGTGGCTGAAAACTGGCTTTATCTCTGCACATGACAGTGCCAGAGCTGTTGCTGCAGACACTGGTGCTGTGGGTTTTCCTTAACGTTTGCTCTTCCGTGTCCCAGCCACACGGAGCACCCACTGGATAACCCAGTGACAGGTCAAGCCGCTGCCTTTGCACAATGGCTCGGCTCATCCCAAGGTGAGGAAAAACCAAGCCATGCATGGGGATAACCTGTGAGGAAGACTCTGTCACCTTACGGCACCCAGTCCCACGAGTACCGTGAGGACCCTGAGTTGGAGACCTTGATCTGAAGGGAATCGGGTCCATGTTTCCTCTGAGCACCCCTCTCCTCTCGCTGTCTAGCCTGGTTTCAGTACTAGTGTGCTAAGTGAGAACGAAAACCAGCTGCCAAAATTGGCCTTTTGTGATTACAGTGAAGTGGATGGGGGATTCTAGCCGTGCTGTTTTGTGCACTAGCAGACACGAGTGGAAAACTCCTCGTTATCATCATGAAGCATTGGATAAAGTTACGGATTTTGCTGTTTATACCCTGCCATGTAGCAACCTCTTTAGTCCCTGCTAAACTCTAGGAATAGAGACTCGTAGAAACTGTCTTTGTAAATCAGGCGGTTGGAAGTTAACAAGCAATTTAGACTTAAAAAAAAAATCCTCATTTTCATTTGTATTGGTCAAATTTGTGCTGTCAGCAAGATGTTAATAACGATGCCGTGGAACACATGGTCCACGCCACCTGTTCTGCACATGCAGCATAAGAAAAGTCTGTCTTATTTCCTGTGGCTGTTAATAAAATGGATACCTGCACCCGGCTCATACAAACCAAGGGAAATATTAACAAATAACTAGACAAAGATTTCACTTCTGTACTTTATTTCCTTGCACTAACCAGGTGGCTTCGTTTAGTTTGCCTAGATTTTGGCTCTGACCACATATTGCTCTCCAAAATTGAATTAAATTGTGAAAATAAAGCACACTTAAGCTATTTATTGGGAATACAATAAAGCACAGTGATAAAATTAATTTTCCATGGAAGGAGGAGTATTTTACCTAAAATGGAAGGTTGATTTATAGCTTGCAGTATGGGAAATGTCATCAGTTTACACAGTATCTGTTAATGTTTCTAAAATTTTTAATAATTTGTTAATGAATATTAGACAGTAATACCACATTGTATCAGAGATGTTAAGCTCTCAATATGAGATTTCGGAGTTTAATATTTTTTATCTGTGGAGAAAGAGAATCACTGCAAATATAGGTCACAAACTTCCCTTAAAGAATGAATTTCCTTCCTTGTGAGGAGTCTGGTGTTCATCTGCATTAGACTTGTGCCCAGACTGGTGGGTTGTTTAGTATTTGATGCACAGTACATGGATCTCTTGCTAAAAACAGGTCATAGTATGTTTTAATGGTCTTTCTTGACATTTTAAGCTACAAATACCCTTTATAAACAAAAAAACTCAGTTGACAGACCAGCAGTTTCATTTTATGACATGGTGCATAGACTTCAAAATATAGGGTGTATAAATGCCACCAGCATATAAACATAGGAAAAAAGTTAGTATGGAACAATAAGCAGGAAAAAGTGTTCATATTGCAAGTATTAGTGTGTGTGCGTGTCCCTCTGGCCACGGGACAGGGTCACACTTGGACCAGGAGAAAACTGCCGGGGAACTTTGTTACCTGATAGTAGCAGCACCTGCTATACCAGGGAATCCTGATATATCGACATTATTGTGATTCCAGTGGGACCAAAATTACATCCTATTTAGAACATTCTGTAACTTCTGTCAGTGTGGTTTGTATAACACCAGGGTCCATTTATTTTTTAAATAGATTAACCCAAGATTTAGCTGAACAAATGATATAAGCCTTGCTTCATACTATAAATTCTTACTTTTTTTTTTTTTTTTGGAAGAAGGTAACACATTTATACATCTTGAAAGTGAAGGAGATCTCAGGATATCATTTACTTTCCTTTAATTTCTTAATAAGCTGCTTTTACCAATAAGACAATTCCATTTCACTCCCTCAGTAAGTGAACATTCGCTGGGCACCTGCCGGACGCATCCCCCTCAAGCAGCAGAACAGCCCGATCCGGATAAACGCAAAGTGCTTTAGAGTCAGATTTAGAAACCACATCAACAGTACGTTTATTTCTCCAGCAGAGTTTGTGTCTTTTTCACAGTCTTTCAATTGCTTCTTTTCTGAAGAGTGAAGACTTTATTTCAGAGATCTGTCTATAGAAAATGAACATTTTTAAAGGGCACATTTAAAGATGAAAACTGAGGCTTGAATAACTTAGCATACAAATTACACAGATATAAAAGTTCTCTTTCATTGTCTTAACTTACAGTTTATTTTGTACAGAATTCGTTATGTTACACATCTAAGAGTATATTGTATAAATATTTGGGGTGTGATGTATATACATATTCAGTGTTATAGATTCAGCGATTAATGTATGCATTTCACAATACACTGAAGTGTATTTCAATGTAGTGCACATGAGTTCTATTTCAGAAAAGAGAATATCTTCTATGAAAAACTGCTATTTCATTCATAGGGTACGCTACCTTGAAATACAAATATTTTCCATTTTATAATGGACTGTAGTGTCTCATATGGCTGTAAGAGTTTCTTGTACATTCTCCAATATGAATTAAGAAAGAGCAGCTCAAAACATTAATCTTTGTGGTTCTACATCAAGGGGAGAGCGGGGCGTTGGGTTCTTAACTTCTTGTTTAAATGACAAAGAATGAGCAGACAAACCATGTGGCACCAGGCCATGTAATGTCCGAATGGAAGGAAAAATTCTGCACAGATGAAAACTCTCTGGCTTCTGTATTCTCTACGTGCCAGGTCTTCAGCTGGCTCAGGTCACCCAGTTCTACTTTTCAAGGGCTGAGGGCTGCCATCAACTTCATTTATAACGTTCACAAACTCCCTGTATTTCATTAGCCCACTCTGCATATACATTTTTCCTGTATGCCCCATATACCCTGTGTATCGATACTACATACCCTCTTTCCTCAATAGTAGGAAGAGAAACTTGCCCACAATATCTTTCTATATGTGCCATAAATGAGATGCTCTGTTTATGCAGCTTCAAATTACAGGTTTCTTCCCTGGGCAAATACTGAAGCATAATTCTAATTAATCCTTCAATACAGTTTTTATTTTCTTTTTAGACAATTCTCGTTTCTTGCTTACATAAATATTCTGCCTGTTAATCCCCTTGCTTCCTTTGCTTTGTAATCTCAGAAGCAGAGGTTCTTTAATTAAGATACAAATGACGGTCATTTAACAGCATAGCAGAATATTGATTATGACAACTGGGTGGAAAAAGACTTTTAAAAAAGTTCCTTAAACCAGAAAAGAAAAAAAAATGCAAGAATCAGATTTTTTTTCTATTTTGTTTTCAATAGTTTTAATTCATTATACTCACAGTTAAAATATGCCATAATTTCAAAACTAAAAATTGGGATACTTCATTTACATTGACTGTATTTCAGTATTTTTATAGTTATACATCAACTCAGTACTATTATTTTGCAAACATATCCATCTAAATTCTCCTCCATCTGATTTTGCAGGAAGTAATGTAAGCTCTTAAACCAGCACAAATCCAGAATAACTCCACGTGTTTTAGTGGCATTATCCCAGCACTGCTGAGAAAAAGAGCTCTCTCTTCTCACTTATCATCTTTATTTCATATATTGCTGTTTTTCCATGCAAAAACTTACATGTAAAAACACGTGATCTTAAAAAGAAAAGTGTTTTATGACCCTGCAGTTGCAGATGTTTTCCCCAGTGATGGATTTGGAAGGGAGGTGGGTATATTTTTGCGGAAGGCTCTATGCTATTTTTCTTTTCTAATGATGCCCCAGCAGTGGCCACACTCCTTAGCTAATTGACTGTTTTTTAATTTAGGGATGGGGTCGTGTATGAGACCTGTGAGTGCAACTATGGCCCATAACCACCCGTGTCCAACCCCTGGGCCAGGTAAGACCTTGAATGTGACTCTGCTAATAGTGCTGTGCTGAACTAGGACTTATGAGGATCCTGGTTACATTTCCAGAGTGTTTTCTACGCATACAAACACCGGCATGACACAGGCTCTGGTTCCCCCTCCTCGTTCTCAAATGCTGCATTTATAACACTCTTTGGTAAAAAATATCTGAGGGTTTTCAGGCCACAGAAATGCTCGCAAAGCCTCGGGTCTCCTGTGGTGGCTTTTGCGGTGGCTGCATTGACCCAGACTGTCCCAACGCTGCATTCAGAGCCCTCCACACGTCACCGTGCAGCCCGGCCGTGTGTCCGTCCCCAGGGCTGTCACCAACCTCGGATTGCGCCTCGAGCACACGGCCAAGGGCACGTTGATATTTCAGCAGAGAGGCACCCTAACGTGGTGATACTTGGTTTTCCGAGCCCTTTATATCCCTTCAGGGAGAAATTTCCTGAATAAATGAGTAATATTAATGATTCAGGAGAGCTTATGAGCACAGCGACGAGGGCCTTTGCAGGGGCCATCCTGGGCCCAGCAATGAGGTCGGAATCGACTGGGGTTTTCAGCAGAAAGAAATGGGTCGTGAAGCCCAGGAACTGCAGTCAGAGGGTGCAGCTTCCCTGCTAAACCAATGGAGGGGAAATAGTGGTGCTGTTTGCCGAATTATAAAAGAGGATTTTTCTGCTGTTAATACTTAGGATTGTAGTATAAAATAATTATTTCTTTATGAGGATGAACTATTTAGAAAGGAGAGAATGTTTGTTCAACATCCTGAGATTTCATCAGATCAAATGGGAGCGTCTTTATGGTCAATTATTTGACTTACTTAAAACGGGATTACAGGATTTGCCATCCTTTACTGCAGTTCAGTGGCAGCAAACTAAGTCTGTAATCACTTACGTATGCCTGACATCCTCGTTGTCCTTCATGGTGTCACCATCAAAATTATATTATTATAATAATTATGCTAAAGGTCTTCCCAGTTTTGAATCTGGATTCCAATTTCCCGGAGTATAGGTTGTGTGGCCTGTTCTAAAATCAAAATTGGGTTATAAAATTCAAATTATTTTGATCTACCTTGAAGTTTGGATAGTGTGTTTATTTCACAGGATCCACCACAAAAATATGGACTATATTGGGTTCGTTAAGAATGTCATAGATTCATGTTTCTCTAACTGGAATTTCCAACATCCTTCAATCATCCTTCGATGTGAAATACATGTAATGTACATGAAATAGCAGCTCTGAATCTCCAGCATAATGTTTTCTTTGTTAAATTTGGGAATAGTCACTTATTAAGATGTCCAGTGTGTGTGTTGTCTTTTCTTCCTTAATGTAATACGACATAAAGATCCTTTCAGCAAGCAGCCTTTTGGTCAGGGATATTTTAGACAACATCGGGGGTGTTAGCCCTTATATATGGACTTCTATACACTGGTGAACTCCATCAATGTATTATTTTATCCGTACAGAGTAATACCGATTCCAGGTCTTTGCTTATTTGACAGGAAATTTCCTTCCTATTCTCTGCATTTCAATAGCACATTTGAATTTCTCAGTCTAATATCTTGCACCAACCAAGTTGCTGTTTCAACAGAAGCATTTCTCTCTGAAATACATGCTGTTTTGTTGCAGGTTACCTTTTCAGATCATCAATGACAAAAGTAAACCCAAGGCTACGCCTTGATTTTTATTTTCCAGGGTTTATTATTGTATTTACAGTTCCCTGTAAAAAGAGACAATCCTTTTCCAGTAAGACCTCTAACACCTTTCTGTGTTTCAAATATTCAAGACCCACATGGAAAGGAGAAAGATAGTAGGAGATGAGGGAGGTATCTCTGTGGGCTCATGTGCATGAATAGAAAACTTGAATCATTATAAATATTACTGTACTACACTTTGGTACAACCAAAAAATAACCTTCAAAGAAAATAACTAGTGTTCCGTAAGTCAAAGAAAATTCATAAACAATATGAAGAACCACATGGGGACTTTTATATGTGTAAAAAAATAGTAAGACTACTTGGCTGTATTGCGCGTAAGCAATAAAATTAGATTCATTCAGATCCCTTTTAACGTAGGCCATGTTTCAGGCTGTAAGCAAGAAATGTCCACTGTGCTTTACAAAGGACGACGACTAGAAAAATCAATGCAAAGATCCCTCTCTTTTCTTATTTACCATTTGTCACGAGAGGGAAACGAACGAAGTCTCCTCTGAGTCTGGGCGCAGTTGGGTTAGCGTGTTGCTAGTACCAGGCAGGATACAAAAACAGCCGTCGTGCGACACCTCCGGCACCTGCAGGTTGCTGTTTTAGGGGCACATCCTGGTTTGTGGTGAAACGAGTGTAACTCAGCCAGCCTCTCGTCCCTGCTCCGCGACAGCAGCTTAGCGCAGTAATTCCAAGGTGGGCTCTCCTGCTCCTATTGCTGACTGGCCTGGCTGTTCCACCATCCGTAAACAGAAGGCATAAAGGTGATTACAAACATAAGAAAGTAGTTTTACATATTGTCTTGCAGTCTTTCCATATAGTCCCTAAGTTCCTTGGAGTCACCAAGATTCATATCTTGGCATACCCATTTAATATTATCGTCACTGTCAAATAAAATTGAGTTGGTATAGGGACCTCCATCCTCTGGCAGGATTGTGGTGTAGGAAGTGAACTTTACACGCTTCTGCTTTGGCCCAGAGTTTATAGGTTCACTTTTAACTTCCTTTTCACAAACGTACTCAGAAGATCTCAGAATGTGATTATGAAGAGTCTTCTGAGAACTTCCGTTAAGAAGAAAGTTGCTTTCTTCAAACTGCATCCCTCTGTCAATCATGGTAGTGCACTCCTCTGACGGGAGCGAAATGTCAACTGGGTTTTCCAGCAGCTCCACCTCATTTCCAAGCCAGACCCAATCGTGGGAATGGGGGATGTTGCCTTGCTCGCTCACAGCAAACCTTTTATGCCTGTACTTCCACGCAAAGGCGACACAGTTAATCAAAAAGACCAAGATTGCTAAGCAGAAGACACAGAGCAGGGCATACATGCCAATCTCCAGATCTGTTAATCCTCTCGAAGTCAATGTAAGGTCACTCGGATTGTTTTGCTCTGGTAGTTCTACTTGTGGTGGGAAACCCGTGAAGGCAGTGGGGTTATTCTGGAGCTCGTCATCCTCCAGTGACTCCAGCTCAATGGGAGAGTTGGCAGTTGTGCTCTTGTTGACATTGTCCTCGTAACTACCAAGGGCTCCGTTTTTCGACCATTCTTGTATTGTCCGCTCTTGTTCCGCAGGCTTCTCTATGGAATTGCTTGCATGGCTTTTGAAGTCTCTCTCCACTTCATCAATATCATTGGTACTTCCTTTGTGGTCAGAATCTTTTTGACCAAACTTCACTTTGACATTTCCTTTTCCTACAGCCAGGATGCTCTTTCTCTTAGTCTTTTGGCATGGTTCACTGATGACCATTTCAATTTTAATCAGGGGTCCTTGCCCATCCCCTTCTGCTACTACACTAGGCCATTTGGACTCCAGGTTTGGGTGCGTAGACACTACCATCTCGTCCAGCGACGTTATGGTGATTGAGAAATCCTTCGAGTCGTAAATATCTAAAGGTGTCACCGATCCATCGCTGAACAAGACCCAAGCACTGACTATGGCTTCCTGGGGAAGACAAGCAAAGAAAAAGGTACGAAAGGTAAAAGACCACACAGCAGACTTGTAGGTATTTAGGTGTGGTTGACATCATTGGTAAAATAAATACACACTATAACTTGGGTTTATTTTGTCTTTCAAAAAAGAAATCAAAACTTCTACTCTGCTTATTTACTGTTTGTAGATTTGTATTCTCGAGATCAATTAGGCATATACTTCCTCTTCAGGAATATCAAAGAAATTGTCATCTGCATCTGACATTTTGAAAATACCTTTCTTCAGGCTGAAGTAAGAATTCTTTTCTTTTGGGATACTTGGTCCATATAGTGTAAATAATTATATTCCCAAAGTCTGGTTAATTAATTTTGTACAGAACAAAATATTCCCCTAGAAGGGGGGATCTCTGTAATTCTGCAGTCTTAATGGTGCATATATAATGAATGTGCAGAGTTATTACGGGTCAGAATGGTGATGCTGTTCAGCTCATTGACACAAAAAAGAAAACATTTGAATGCAATAGTTAATTCCTTTTCCCGTCATGCTTTCAAATATATATTATATGAAGCATACAAAAGTGATTGTAGTTTGTTCAGGAAAATACACACAAGACTGCCACATTTTAATGATGGCTTGACAAAACTGATTTCTTAGGGAAAGTTTTGAGCACTAAAAAGGTAGTTGCACATTTTCTAGTGACAAAGTCTCGATTCTTTAGTAAATACAATGGGAAAAAAAGTATGTGCATCTGAAGCTATTTAATTTCTCAGATTATATGGTTTGAAACCACAGTAAGCACAAAACCATCAAAAGATTTCAGCCATCCACATCATGAAAAATTTTGCAGATGTATCGAAAGGGTTTTTCTGGGCAGAACTGGCTTTCTGAATTTATTAAAACTGAGGATTTATACCTCTGCTTAAGTAGCCACACCATATTTTTCTAGAGAAAAGTATCTTAAAAGGCACATGCATGCTTTCTACAGCATTTTCCACACACAGACAGGCACAACACTGCCCCAGGATGTGCTGTCCTCCACATTAGTTGTGGAGAGTTTAATGGTCATTTTGTACTTGTAGGAGTTGGTCACGAAGATGAACAGTCTTTGCTACATGAGGTTACATCTTCCCATGCAGTCATATTTTATATCTGCCATTTACATTTTTCACTAGATAGCTTTGTCCTGGATTCTCACAGACAGATTCTAAACACCGTTTGTACTATACCTGTTTTGGAGTATGAAGGATATCGTACGCAGAGGTGGTAGAAACGATAGCTCTCTTGTTGCTTTTGCTGATTTGCAAAGAGACGGACAAGCCTGAAACGAGCTGGACCCCGAGATCTGTAATGGTCACACGGTCATCGAGGACTATCACTGTCTTCTCAGCCAAGATGGAATCAGAAAGAGGCGACAGAACCTGTGGAGAGAAAACAAATGTTGTGTCTGAAACAGCAGCTGATTCTGTGCTATAAGGTAAGATAAGGCTCTAATCAGCATGACATTCTGGATTAAGTATTTTTCCTCCCCCAAAAAAGACATCTTTGTATATTCTGTTAAACCTCCTATACAATGTATGTTCTCCTAAACCTCCTCTGCAGGAGGATGCAGTGTAAGGCACTGATTAATGTTGAAGCTCAACAAGGGGAGAAATAAGTGTACACAACTTGGCTGATAGGAACTTGGCCTAACCCCTTCAGTGGCATAGAGGAACCAAATTAAAAGCAAAATGGTTTGGGATGTCTCACTGGGTCCCTGCCTGCATCTTTCCATGCCAAAGTCGTCCCATCAGTCTGCCCTAGGATCCCCTTTCCAGTGCCCCCTGAAGGAGGCATTTTTCTTCCAGATGTCAGAGACATGGATCAAGCCCAAAATATGGATGTAATTTCTCTAACCCAACATCAGCCCTCTCAAGAGTAGGGAACTGCATCTGCTCCTGACTTCTGCTCCTTTATAGAGAAACATTTAGAGCCAAATTCCCTTGACCTCTCTGAGAAGCTTTCTTTAGCATTCGAGTTGAGCCCTAGAAGTGCCTGTTTCTTTGTGTTAACTGTAAAGGAAACTTAAGAGTGGTTAC
>JAWLRI010000333.1:3798515-3814013 GCA_034781795.1 Crypturellus tataupa | reverse complement strand
ACTCCACAACCTCTCTGGGCAGCCCGTTCCAGTGCTCTGGCACCCTCACTGTCAAAAAATTTTTCCTTAAGTTCCTGGGGAACTTTTGGTGTTTAAGTTTGTAATGAACACAAAGGGACTATTTTTTCCAAGACATTTAGGCATGTAAAAAGGCATGTAGATTCTTAGATTTTCTAACAGATTAGATTTTTAAGTTCCCACTTAAATCAAAAGAAGCTACTTGTGTGGATCATTCAACCCATTCAGAAAATCCCACCATTGTGCAAATCCCACAATTTGCACATTTACATATACAAATCCCTTCGGAAGTTTTATCTAAGTGTATTTATTATATGAAAATGACAAACAGCAAAAATGTAATGGTCTTCAACCTTCTTTTTTGTTTAGCATATCATTTTTTCAGCAATTATTTTTCTGAAAATAATTGGATTTTATAATACACTATTATTTGTGCACTTGCAGAACTCTGCTGGCTCTATGGCAATGCCGTGGGCCGTACCTGCACCGTGGTGATGCCGTGCTCACGACCAACCAGCACTCGCCCATCCTGAAGCTTAGCAATTTTGGGTTCTTCCACCTTCATGAACTCGGCCACAAGGTCAGTGATGTCAAACTGCCACTCCGAACCCAGCATGTAGGTCAAGTGGCCTCCCAGATCAGAGGATTCAGCTACAAACTGTGTGAGCACTCGCACCATGGCGTGCTGATACTGCAGAGTGCAACCTCGTCCCTTTTTCTCATCGTCATCTTCATCCTCACTGTCACGGGTAGGCCTGTAAACAAATCCATGTTCATTATTGCCATTATCTCTCACAAAGCTCCATTTGCATGGCATCTTTATATTAGATTAATTTTATCATTCTTTGCTAACTTGAAAAATGAACAGTCAGATTTTGGACAGGGTGTCTAGCTGAGTGCCATGTTTGCATGGCAGTTTTTGCACTGTACAGGTTAGAAGCTACTTTCACGTCTGTTGGTGACTCTTGCGTGCAACCACCCAGCCACGTGCAATGTCTGTGCTGCCGTTTCCACGGATCCCCTGCTTGTTCTCGTCTCCATTCAGCAACCAAATCCTGCGGAGGGCTAAGGAAAGCAGGATGAGAGGGCAGCTGTGGCACCAGTCCCTGTAATAGCTGTGCTGGGAGAAGAGTTTTTAGCCGCACAGTTGTTACCTCCTTAAAAATGACTGATCTTTTCTTCCATCCCTCCTTCCCTGAACATTTCTATTCTTTTGCTTCACTTCTCCAAACTGTTACTCTACAGTTAGGATTCCCTGGGTGGGTAATGCTGCTGTGCCTTGTCCTGCCTGTATCTCATAGGCTCATTAAACCCTCTGCATCTGAGAAATAGGCCGTGATTTAACCTTAGGCCTCATACAGCTCGTGCAAGTGCTTCGGTATAGTTGAATTCATGAAGTGACCACATAGGGCTTCCAAAAACCCCCAAATTAGTCACTGGAATTACTGCTCAAGACATCAGTTACTCTGATGTACAAATATCATCTCAGACTGGTTAGATGAGCCCTCTTATGAACTCTTGCACCATTAGTGACACTTCTAAATTTTCTATCTGTCTAAGTCCTCCCTACAAAACACATTTATGATAAAAGTAAAAGCTTCTGCAAGTCTTCTATAAAGCACCACGGTTATTTGTACAGTAACACCAGTGGTGACACCTTGCAGCTTTTCCCCTCGTATAAAACTCAAATTCTCGTCAGTCCTTTTTTTTAATTATTCCTTGGGACAAATACATAGATTCTCTTGCCTCTGGCAAATCAGATATAAAGCACTAGGTGGTCACATTTTTACTCATTATGCTTCCGTGCTCTGGAATTCGTTGCTTAGAAATATTTTGCCTTCCTCCTTTTACTCAAATTGAGCTTGAAGCCATTTTTATGGCAAGGGTGTGAAACACAGGCTAAGCCTCTTCACTATGTTTTGGGAAGTAGTTTTGCATTTACTGTGTTCCTTTATCTTTTCTTTCCAAATACCAGTTATGAAAAACTATTATAAAACAGAATTGCTGTTGTTATAGATTGTTTTATGACAGTTGGCAAACTGTAAGATGAAAATACATCTATAAATATCCTTGTGCTCTTCAAAATGCTAGCAAGTCTTGATGTTATGGAATCTAACACGCTGGAAATATATTTTCATTGCATCTTTTGATAGGAGAATATATATATATGTATGTGTACATATATATAAACACACATTCAGTCTCAAGTAAATGACATTTGTTTACAGCCATTCTGGTTTTGTATGTGTGTTGAGAACAATAGTCCATGATTAGTTAGTGAATAAAATATCATTACATAGTCCTAAATTGTTAAGAAAAAAAGCCCACAGGATCCTAAAAGAGAATTTCCACTACACAAAGAAGTTGTTCCTGTAGAATTAGATTAGCTGGATAGTTTCGGGAATGCTTTGGCCGCAGTCACAAACATGAGCAATGCAGAGAGTGGCTGGAGATGGAGTGATGCCTAAGGACGGAGCAGGGTCACTGCTGCCCCTATTGCCATGATTTGGATGATGGGGGCTGCCAATCAGAGTAAGATGAAGTCTGAGCCCTTCCTTGTGGACAGATAAAAGGGCTCCACGTCACTACAGAACCATTTATAGTTGTTTGTGCCTGTACGTGTCTCCTCCAGAGATGCTCAGTGCTCTGCAAACCCCGAACACCAGAAGGGCAGCCAGGCCCTTTAAACCATGGGGTGGCCAAGGAGCTTCTTGCTATCGATGCAAGGGAAAAGTTTGACTTTTCAACACAAGTCTTGATTTGCAAGGTCCCAACTCAAATCCTTTTTTTAAACAAATGATGGCCATTTCCATTTCAAAGCCACAAATCCCTGTTTCAGTTAAGAAGACAGAGCATTTGAGTAAAATATGTTTGAAACGCATTGAATTACAAAGTTCCCTTTACAGTATTAAACTTCTTGTTACAGTGTTTTTAGTAGGTTTAAAATCTTTCCTTAAGCAGTGAACTCATTCTCTTGTAAAGACCTGTCTTCATGAATCTAAGTTATTGCCGCATATTGGGCTGTCTTTCCCTTGGTCATCTCCGAGTTTTAGCTGTGGATGTCTCTCCGAATCCTCCTTATCCTATTTCTTGCTGCTGCTCAAACTTACTTGGAAGATTCTCTGCTTTTCTGGAGTGAATCAAAGTAGCCAGAATTAAATTCAATTTACATTTCACACAGAGCCTTTGCAGGAGAGCTGAGTTAAACAGCAGCCTGTTAGGAGGGTGCCCAGCACTGATCTAATCAGTGATCTGTCAGCTTTCCATTACAGCCCCTGTCCACGAGCAGTTTAACTGTGTCGCTTTTAATTTGCACCACGCTCAAACCATGCAGCAGGTTATTGGCCAGATGCTAATTTTCTGTTTAAAACCCCCCTGAAGAAATCAGTTTTGCAGGGTTTGATGTTGCGATACCCATTAAAGTGAGGCATGTATTTTAAAAGACATTTGTAGCACCTCTAATTGGAGGAAAAAAAACACTATTTCAGTTACAGAATTAAAGTCAAGTTGATTTAGTGGAAGGTACTGAAATAAGTTGTGCATAGCTCCATTTGCAGTTCCAAGAAGAAATGCAATTTGCTATCTCTACATTTCCTGGAGGAAGAAAAAAAAAATCTACCTGTTTAAAAAAAAAAAAAAAGAACTTATCTCCATGGGATATTATACTGAATTAAGTGAAGTTCCAGTGTGTTCAAGCTGTGTGGATGTTCTTATTCACAAATGAAATGGTTTGAATCCCCTTTCCCTTAATTATTCACATTAAAGGATGGTTTTATTGCTGAGTGACAGCGTTCACGCAGATGTTTAATTACAGCACTTGGCTTTTCCCTTCATTTAAGTCAGAGCTTTCCTGCTTTGGTCTAGCAGACAAGACCCCAGCAGGTCTCCCACGTAAGTAACCGTTGGCCCAACATATTATCATTCACAAGTGACAACATCTTTGGCTTAAACACACTTGGACCGTGTTTGGGCTCCACCTGGACCGTATTTGGGCTCCAAAGGCTGACGCTGCTTCGAGGGTTGCGGTCTCGTGTCTTAGCAATGGCTTTACCAGCCACTGCTCACCTAGACCAGGTACTAGTTACAGTCGGGTAAATAACGAGCCTGGCAGGGAGCCGCATGCTGCAGACACACTGTTGGCCTCCTGAAACAACGTGCTATCGCAGCTGGCAAACATTTATTTAAATTACATTTCCAGATAGCTCAGTGAGCCTTTAGCCACGCAATTCCTATTAATGCAAGTTGAAGGCACTTATCCCATGCAAATATCTGCGCACAGAGGCTGTGCAAGAACTTCAAAGAGAGATAATTATTTTCCAGATGCATAAGGAAGCAGAATAAATGTTCTTGTTAGACTGCCAGAGTCTGCCTGGACCTCTTCTTCAGTCTAATATTTGACTTTAATTTAAGTACACGCCTTTCATTTGGTGAGATTGTGGTCCCCTCTGCAGCACATTCCAGCACAGACTTTCATTAGCCCCTGACAGCTGAGGGCCCTGGGCCATACATTACCCATGAGCTGATCCATGGACCTGGCTTTTCTGTGGAAAAGGTGGTTGTCCATATCTACAGTAGCACCTGCCATAAATAAGTTCTCCTGAATAAGAATAAACATTTACCATATATTTACCAGCTGATCATGAGCCACATTTCTGCTCTTACCTAGCAAAGGGTGTATTTCTTTATAGTTTCTTGGAAAAATAAAATTAAAAAAAGGCAGCCCACACATTCCTCTTTCTGCAGCCATTTCCCCAGCAAAATCCCCACTGGCTTTAGCAGCAACCTGGGGCAGTGTTGCAGCACCAGGCCCATTCCAGGCAGAACAAGGTAAATGAGGTGAAACTTGAAGCAGCTGGCATGTGTTCAGGTTGTTCATACTCTTGCATGTATCTTCCTTCCACACATGGCAACTTGGCTTTTATGACTGAAGCAAACACTAGTTTCCATTGTGCCAAAACCATCCGTGCAGCCAAGATACAAGTCACTGCCTTCCCTTTGAGCTCATGCTCAGGACGTCCTGTAAATTGTGCCTTTTAATCCTTAGTTTTATGCCCTTTTAAGTATTGGATAGTTCTATCTCCACTGTTGCCAGTTTGGGTCTTTTTTAGGCTCTTCAGTAGCTGATATGTTGTGCTGGGCAAATCGAGCCTTTTAGTTAGACCTGTGACTCTAGCACCATGGTGGCTGCTGCCAGAAATTCTTTTTCACTGTATTATAAGCTGGTGTAAGCTGGTGTCATGCCTTGCTCTGCAGCTGTATTTTTCAATTTAGCCTGAAATAAAGCAGTGCGCTAGTGTTCCTAGAAGTGCCTAACCTGGCACATTGTCAAAATTCTGTGTTTCAAGCACAGAAGGATCCATCCACAGTTGTCTTCATAGAACCTATTCATCAGAACATAGACTTTAATAAGATAGTAAGATCTTTTCATTTTTATTTTTTAACTAAATCAGATTTGCTCAGTAATGCTTTGCTAAGGTCTGCTGCAGAGTGCATCCATACAGGGACCGATGAACCATTAAAAGTCCTTCAGGTCTTTCACCTCTTTTCTGTCTGGAAGATTCTGCATATTCTCGAGCAGTTCCATGTGCCTCTTCTTGAGACTGCCGATAGTCACGGATATATTGTCATCCCACCCCTCAGGCGTTTTTAATTGTGTCTAACTTGCAAAGGTCCAATACTGCCCTCGACAATGACAAAAAAGCAGAGCTAAAATGTTCCTAAGAGTCAGGCTTGCAGAATAGCTTTTAAGAACACATCATTGAGCTCTGAATTTGCTGATCTTACTGGTTAAAAGTAAAAAACAGACAGTGCATCGTTCAGACTAATGATACAAAATGATAGAAACAATATTGTGCAAAGTGCATTTTTACTGCAGCTTTTGAATTTAGAAATATCAAGGCATGCTAAAGAAAACTAGGGAAGACAGTAGGTGAGTTGATTGAGGAAGCTGTATCCTGCGTTCCTGCAATGGAGAAGGAATAGCCAGGGTCAGCTGGAGCTATCCACAGAAGTGAGAACCTCATCTGTATTCAGACGGGTTGGCGAAACTGGACCTCCTGGTTTTGAAAAAGAAAAGATTAAGAGGCGAGCTAATTGAAAAGGTCACAGCCCCTTCAGAGTGCTGTGTAACAGGACATAATGAAGCTTCCTAAGTTAAGCTAATGTAAAACATAGAGAAAAAAATGGACAGCATAAGCTCTAGAATCATGCATTTTTAGCTAGGCTGCGATATAGACTAGTTTTGCACTGAAATATTGTAAGTGATCTAAATATTGTCCTTTTAATGAATGGCAAATGCCGATATGTGGAAGGTCAAGTACATGTTTTCCAGGCATAAATATCTCTCTGTTTTTATGGACTTTTCTTAAGGATTTGGTGTAAGTTATGCTCACCGTATGCTGGAAGAGGCTGAACCGCGTTCTCCAAACACCATGGACAAACAGACAAGAGCCCTGGACATGCACCCGGACTGTGCCAGCGTGGCAGACCTACCTTTTATTGGAGGTGACTGGTATCCTCCAGCCTTTGATCTGGCTCAGTTCCGTGTCAGAGATCTCAATCTGCAGGGGAAGCCGGGGAACCCAGACAGTCACTTCCAACTGGGTGGTGAAATGCTCATAAGTGAAGTTAACTATAGTGTCCACTTTGCTTTTCATTTCCTTGCCGTTGACAAAGATGGAGTCACATCGGTTAGAAACCTTAAAAAAAAAAAAAAAAAAAAGAGGAAAAATAACATTAATTAGGAAATGAATAAACGTTCTTTATTCACAAGGAATTATACATCAAGCCAAAGAGAATGCTAATAATACGAGTCGTGCATATTGTATTTCCAATTTTATTAATTAGTTACAAACAGCGAAAAATGTACCCCAGGGAAACAGTTCTGCCTTCCGCAACGGATGCTACTCAGACTACAGAAATAATCTCAGGATGTTATATAACCTGTGTCAGTCTTTTACACTAGGCAAATTAAACTCTGCATGAATCAAGCTGCATGTGCACCAGAGTTTATGTTTACAACTTGCTCAAAAAAACTGGAAAAGATGGAGCCATATGTTAGTAAGAAAATGAATGACTCAGAACCATTAAACGGAATCTTTTTCTCTTTCTTTGAGCACTGCAATACTTAAAGTTGAAGATCCCCTTATGGCTCATGAGCAGAACTGCAACAGAAAAACTAATTTTTGGAACTTCTCGGTAGTCATTTTAGCAAAATATATTCATAGTTGCTTTGTGTCATTGGATGGAAATGTTGCCAAATCCAGCACTGTGCAGCAGGTGGGCTGTGTATTACAACTCGTCTGCCCTCTGGGGTTCAGGGATCCCTTGGCACAAAATCAAGGCTCCGGAGCACAGATTTTTGAAACAATTCAACATAACAAGATGTTTGACCTGCATCCTGGAGAGACGGAACTCCCTTCTTGATGAGACATGTTTTATATATTTGTGTGTGCATATATATATATACACGCATATATATATATATATATAAAAATGTATAAAGATTTGCCTTCTGCTCTGAACTAAGATGTGATATTTTCCAACAGACTCCATGTACTTTAATCTGTACTTTTTAATCTGTTCAATCCTGACACGTAGTTGACTTACTGAAATGGACTTCTCTTTCATGTCAGGACTGTTCTGTGTCATGTTATATAATGTACTGAGACCTGAAGGGATTCTGGCAAAGTCGGAGATTAGAACCTGGTTTAGTGGAGTCCTGTAGTCTTCAGTGGGGAATATGCTGAACCACGGGTTGATTTTGCTCTGTAAATGCACTTCACATCATCTCTGCTTTAAAAGAAGTTAGGCGCAAAGACGAATTATAGAAAATAACTAGCAGACCGTTTCTCTTAAATAGAGTTCTCAAATATGACTGAAATTTTGTGCTTTAAAACCTTGGTAAGAACATGTGGAATAACACTATTTTTAGGAATGTAAGAATTCCTACATATAACACTATATTTGTGACAAGGTAAGTTTTCTGACCTGGTAAGATTTCTGACATGGGCAACGTCTCGTGTTCTGCTACCATATGGAGAACGTTTAAGCAAAAAATATTTTGCCCCGATGGATCCTATAATACTTATAAAATTTATAGACAACTTGGCTAAGAATCAGCTACTTTAAAACAAATGAAAACAAACAACCCTTCTGGTGATCATTAAATGGCAAGTTTTATTTCCAGAGTTATCATGATGATGTTACAGTAACTCCTAAGCCAAGAAAGGAAGGAAAACCATTCGGGAAACACTGTGCTAATTGTGTTGGTCTGGATCCAATGAACACTGACGAGATCAAGTGACTGTTTTACACTTAGTGAGACCTATCTTAGATACAACAGCCAAACTTTTCACATTGTCCCTTTTATAACATCACTGTACACCTAATGTCACCCTTCTGTACAGCTAATTATTAGATAATAACCTCACTAAAAATATTGGCAAGCACTTTTATGTTCTCTTTAGAAAAAAAATCACTGCTTGGTATTTTCCTCTATGGAAACATGCAATACCGATATATTAAAAAAAACAGCTGCACTTCTACATTTGCCATTTTCAGGCCAGTTTCACAGATCCTAATTAATGTGCTGAAACTGCAATCAATTACGTTTTTGCAAAGGGACTGAGCCAGGGTAGCAGAGATAGACAAAAGAAACTAATACTCCTTCCACATCAATGCTTAATGAGTACAGGAATTAAAAAAAAAAAAAGAAAAAAGAAAGAAAAATATCTAGCTATCTGATAAAGAGCTTAAAATGGACTCCAGGCTCAGGAGTGTCACAAATGAGATGGAGCACACGCAGAATCCCTGTTTCCCTCTCGTAATATGTCACGAGTGTGTCTGGGAAATTTAAGCGCATTAATCAAGCTCATTAATTGAATGAGCAGCTGAGATTCTAAATCATAAAGCCCACATCTAGGGAGCTTGGTGAGAATTAATACAAGACAGATATGATTACGAAAACTCAAAGAGAAAGGGATAAATACCAAGATCTGATCAGGAGAATAACTACTATCTGACAGGACAGAGGCTAATATTTTAGTTTCTCCTCTCAGTGTTTAAAACAGTCCCATATTTTGTCAGCAGGCAAGAAAGGTGCTAAATCAGGGAAAAGAAATATGGAATTTAACTGTAGCTTTTAAAAACTCATTAGATTGGCTTGCAAATCTCCTAGATTTCATGTTTATACAGCCATCCAGTCACACTTACCAAGAGGTAACTATAATGCAGACCATATAACTGCCATAGAAGTTGCCTCAGTGACTTTGTGCAAAGTTTGCAGTCCCCCTTTCACTGAAGTATATCTAGAAAATCATCTGTTCACGATAAGAAAATGTGAAGAGATGAATTATTCTTTTCCAGCTCCCTAATAAGTGTTTGAGTTCACTTTACTAGGTACAAACCAGCTTAGAAACCTAATGGGAAGTTTTGATTGTGCAGATAGCAATGAAGGCCACAGCAGGCGCTGAGCCCAGCTGCTAGCCCACGAGGAAGCACATGAAGTTGGAACCACCACTAGCTCATTAAACCTTAGAGCTGTTGTTAATTCACTTGAAAGTAGCCGGTTCCAGCTCCTTGCACAGAATTCATCTCATCCAGTTCTCAGACCAAATCGGTGCCTTCATGGGAAGAGCGGTCCAGATGTTCCACCAGTGATGAGGGAAAGATGAGGAGCTTGGTGGCCTCCAGGAGTATTTGGCTTATGAGAGGCCAGCCCCCCTTCCCAGGAACTGTGTTTTCCCCTCACTTTTTCTCCCCTTCGAAGTCTAATCCATGCTCTTACAGGGAACCCGTAACTTCCAGGGACACACGAGATCTTGCTGAAATCCAGTGACTTAGGCCCAGGTGTCTGTAAAGCTTCCGAGGGAAGAAAAGGGGCAAACGCTGCTAGAAGAGCTCTGTCCTGCAAACACTGCACAGTAAGAGGACACGGCAGAACCTTCAAGTGCCATCTCCTAACCCAGACTGCACAGAGCTGGGAAACAGGCGGCCACTCTCCACTGCCAATTGCCTGGCAAAAATCGGAAAACGCTATTTTGAGCCAGTCTGCAAGACGGGCAGGCTGGCTGGCTCTCTGCGCGGGTATTTGGGTCAAGAGAAGGAGAGCTGCAATTAACCTTGCTGGGCTTTGAAGCGGGCGCTTGGCTCCAATCCCCACAAGTAATTCTGAAAAGCACAATTTCCCCTGCACAACCTGTCAGATCCTCCTCATTTTAGACTTAGCAAGTACAAAAGCAGGTAGCAATCCACGGGAGTAATTGGGAAGCCATTTGATGTTCAGGTCAGCAAGGGTTTAGGTACCTTTTGGCTGAGCAGGTATAAAAAAGAACTGAACTGACAGGAAAACAAATAAAACTTGTTGCTGGTTAAGCTTGACAATTTGAGACGTTTTATTCAAAATCTTGTACTTTAACCTCGTCTTGTTGGTCAGTTAGGAAGGAAACTGAAATAGATACAACAGAAATAGATCAATAAATTGTCAATAGGTGAAGGATAGTCATCAGTTCACAGTAGTAAAAAACATTTTTGTGGTATTTCTGACATTAAGAGAATGAACTAATTTCCTCAGAAAGAATGGGTAATTTCATATATATGTTTAGAAAGTTTAATTAGCTTCTTATATATATGTTTGAATAATGAAAATTTATTTCTATCTAAATACATGAAAAGGACAGTGGAGAAACACATGCAATAACACATGTAACTTTAATCTGCTGTAGAATTCAATGAGCAACATTTGAGTTTGAATTTATTATGGTCTACGGAAGGAAAGTACTTGCTATAGTACCTAAAAAATATTCTAGAGTGAAAACACCATGCCAATTCAGAAGCTCTAAAGTAACTCACAAAGAACAAATTCAGAAGCTCTAAAGTAACTCACAAAGAACAAATACTACCAAAGACCATATGCCAACAGAAGTTTAATGATTTCTTACAAAAAAAAAAAATCTTGAGACTAGATCTGACACCTCTGTACTGTAGATAAGCATATAATACTACAAAAATATAGTGCAGATGAAGAGTTAGTGTACAATTTTATTTGATGCATCTTAGCAACCTATATCACCATGTTATTTCTTTCATGCAACTAATTTTTATGAAAAATCTTAACGTGACAGTTAAAGAAATGCATATGGCAACCCTACTCAAATACCATTACAATTCTTAATTTGCTTTGATCATTAGAATGCCTTAACTTGATGTGATAGATGATATCTGTCCTATTTGAAATGTTACATTTCTTGACCTTAACATTATGGAAGCACTAAAATTTAACTACAATTTTGTATATTTACATTAACAACCAAATTGGGAAATATTTTTACTCACTGCTACTAGGTGGCAAAAAAAGTCCATTTATATTACGAGGTTTGGTATGATGGAAGACACAACTGATCCTCACACAGCCTAGCGGTTGAGTTTCCCAGAAACATGAAATGTTGTATTTTTGCTACAGGAAAAAATGAACAGTTTTCAGATATTGTAAAAATAACAATTAGAATAGACCACATAATACAAGTGGCATTGTTGTAAACATATGACTAAGACTTCATGAGACCAAATTCTGGTATTTTAGAAAGGTTATCTATAGTTAAATTAATGATGTAAAACTTACTGATGAGAATCAGATTAAGTCAGTCTTCCTACTGTACTGCAAAGTCTTTATGAGATGCTACCATCATGCATTCCAAATACACTTCATATTTGTGTGTTTCATTTCTTTTTCTGCATAATGGGAAAATTTGACTTACCTCAGATTAAATCTGCTGCTCAAATGCAAATGTTATACTAATACTTTTTCTTACTAAAGGAGTTGTGATTGTGGGAAAACAGTCGTTAAAAACAAAAATCAGAAAATTGCATATTACAATCTGAAAGAATAAAAAGTGGGGAATTTGTAAACTCTGTACAGGCTTCTCAGACTTGGATTTCCAATTGTTCCTTCTCACGTCTGAAGTGTCAGCTCAGAAAAGGTACGACTCTTGTTTTCAGACTAAAGAAAATATGTTTTGAGGGACTTGCTACTCTTATTTCTGTATGTCTAAATCTGCAAAACAGATGTGAACACTCCCGTCCCCACAAGGAGCACACAGTGCCACAGCCAACAGGCTTTTCACAGTGACAGACTATGAACCTGGAACCCTAATAAGAAAAAAAAGATGATTTTGAGGCTGTCTCTGTAGATTCCCATATATTAGTGGTTGTCTTAAATGGCACCATTTTTTTTTTAATTAATGAGGGAGATAATATAGTAGTCTATGTGCAACAGTATTATAGCACAAATATTGCAAGCTATGGAAAATATGCAGGATTTGCAGTGCAATTATTACACAATTTGCTACATCTCCCATCAGTTTTTATATAATGATAAATAAAGGCATAACGGAAGAGAAGGAAAATCTGCATGGTGTCTTTTCATAACTGCTGCTTTTATCCACAGTATGATTGTATTGTTGCTTTCCCTCTACTGATCAGTATTTTTTCTAGTTCTGAAAGACTATGCTGAATTACATGAAGGTACTTTTACCAGGAGCATCACTTGTGTTAATTAAAAGATTTTTTCTTTCTGCTATATCTCTGCCTTATCAGAGTTTGCAAAGTTCAGTATAATTTCTGACTGTGCAATTCACTTGACTCTCCACAATACAGGCTTTCACTATAAAATACTAGTTCCTTGAAGTCTCTTCTTAAATTATGTGATAAACAAACTCATTATTCAAAATAGATAAATGCTTATGAGCATTACCCAGAACACGGAAAACTCAGATTTATACTCAAGATATGAGCAGCTGAGTACTGTAAAGGCCAAGCTACTAGCCAATTCTAAATCAGTGACTTTGTCTAATATTTCATGCAAAAAAGGTATGTCTAAAAAGCTCTGAACTCTCCCCCAAACATATGGGAATATTCTCATCTACTTCTGTGAGATTATTTTGGATACAGTTACAAACACTGATAGTTGGAAGTAAGAGTGACATCTCTAAACTATGTCAGTTCAAGAATGGAGCCCATATAACTGAGCTATATTGGATGCTTGAATTTGTAGCCTGTCTCTAAAGTATTAATGCCTATCTCTGATGCTGAAATAGATACAGTAACAAAGATCCCTACATCCACCCCTTAATTTTTACCAAGTGGGGTACAAATATTTCTGTGAAGAAGGACATCACTTTAAATGACTTCGATTCTAAGCATCTGCTTTGACAAAACTACAGACAGCCAGTATGTGCAGAAATTACAAATATGGTTTGTTTATTCGGAATTATCGTAATATTGATCCAATTAAAAATGAGTTATGAGTGATCTCTAATGCAGTATTTACAGATTTTTCACTCACGCAGTTGTTTGAATAGCTGAGACCAATTCCCAGGAGTAACCAATATCTAACTTACTTTAAAAAAATATATCTCTTCTCAACGCTTCTGCAAATCAGGAATTTGATTTACATATACTGCCATGATCCAAAGACAGTAACATATATCAATGTTTAACTTTACATGCTAAACTTTTCTTTAAATAAAATAAGGATGTAAACCAAGGATGTAATATTTACCTTTGTACAGGTTGAATAGAAACAGCGATCATTCCCAATCTCTGCCATTTTCACCTCCTGTGCTTCCAAGTCACTGTTTTTATATAGGTAGAGTACCCACAAAACCTTAAAAGCTATCAATATACAGGAAAATCTTAAATTTATCCTGAAAACAGTAGTTTTCCTAGAAAACTGGGCTTTCAGAACCTTAGTTCTTTTTCTTTTTTGAAACAAAATTCCAACTGACAGTGTATCTAAAAATTATACTTAGAACTAAGTACAGTTAAACTACCGAGGTGGTACCTTCTCCAGGTTTGCTGCACTGTTGAGCACGGTTGCTAGCCACAGCGGAACACTGAACTTCTGCGGGGTCCCATTGTTCCTCCAGTTCTTGTGACATCAGTGTAATGACATCACGTGGCTGCTCTGGCTTGGGCACCTTCCTTCCTTCCATTGCTCCAGAAAGACAAGCCGTGGTCAAAGAGTCTCCCATGCCACTGCTTCTTTGATGTAAAATGGAACAAACTAATTGGCAACTTTCAAACATACTCAATTTCCATGTAAATATTTGCTACATGAGTGGTGGCTTTTGCTATTATTTGAGATGCCAAATACAAACAGTTAGACTAATTTTTAAACAAAATTTGGGTGTCTAATGTTTTAGCATTAATTGCCTTTTATTGCTTCTACAGTACACACGATGAAAACTAAAGAACAATGTGCACTAGAGTCACTAATTAATGTGTGTTATTCGGGTCCTAAACTGTCTTTGACCAAGAACTATAGAGGGGTGAAAATGCCCTTCTAATCCTGGAAAACGGTATGGAGCACTGTTAATTTACAACATTAAGTGGCATCACTGACTTCAAAATAAGCATTCAGAGCACTGTTAGAACAAAATCTCCAGCTTTAGAAGCAAAATGTAGAAGGAGCAGCAGAAAAAGAGCAGTTAGCTTACTGGACAAGAAGCTTGCCAAGAAGCTTCAAGTAGGAGATATAAAAGAGAAGATAGGATTTGTAGGTGTAAGGTACTTAAAAAAGAAGCGTGGAGATTCATGCTAATATCAGGAAACTTGTGTGGCTGGGGTATTTTTTGCCCCCAGAATGGACAGACTTGTAATCAGGGCACACTTGGTGTACTACTGTCCAGAGCTGAAAAGCAACTGTAGGTGACCTCATGGGAACAAAACTACCTAGGTAGTGATTAAGCCCCAGCTGGGGAAAAGGCACAAGGAAGTTCAAAACTGGATTCTATATGAAGACCATTAACTTGAATATAAAAAGATAGGCTTTGTACTAACACTACAAAGAAATTAGTAGTGTACTAACACTACTGGGATGCCTGAATACCTTATTAGACTTATTTATAAAGGAAGGAGTTTACCTTAGTACACCAGAAAACTGCCATGCAGGATCAAGCTAGGTAGGAATTCCTGGTGAAGGCTTTAAATAGAGAAGTGATGCAGAAAGTTTCCCAAGAGTTGTGCCAGCCCCACACGTGACTTCAGACTGCAGGAGAAAGAAAACTAGGGAAAATTAAGGCAATGAACAACAAATTATCAGTGGGCAGAAATGAACAAAACTAAAAAAAAAAAAAATAAAAAAAAGGAAGTTAACACTGCCAAGGTCTATTCAAGCAGCATACTGCTTGCAGCTATGTGGCTATGGCTTAAAGATGCGCCGGAGAGGGCACAATGTGGGAGAACTAATTCAAACGTTGCCTATAAATACTGCAGGCTGCAGCACCAGGCTGGGGGACCTGTCCTGAGAGAGGTAAAATTGGACATGGAGGGCGAAAACACCCAGTGACAAGATTCTCCATGCCAACAGCTTGATAGAGAATAAATGTAGAAAGAGAAAAAGGCCCAAATAAATGAAACAGCGGGAGGAAACGGCTACCCCCCCGCGCAGCAAACGGCCGCCCCGCCCCGCGCGGTCAACGC